>VDFB02252616.1:156563652-156609086 GCA_007258455.2 Sequoia sempervirens | reverse complement strand
TGAACCTATGAAAATCAGTGATGAGAAATACAACTATGAAGACCATCAGGATATAAGTGGGAACTTTATTTAAGCACATGCTCATTAGTTGTTCTAAAAGAGGCGACTTCTCTAGGATGACATGAGAATAGTAGGCTCAAGACTTATGAATCATGCCATATAAAGGATGTAAAAGTCAGGAAATTCAGACCTAGACATGAGAAAATCCAGTCACATGATGACATTTAACATACATGAAAATATTCTTTGTGACCGACAATTGGAAATACACAACTAGCAACATAATTGGATGCAAAGTATTCTAAAATGAAAAAAACCCTAAACCTCATTTAAGAACCCTACAATAGATGTAACAAATATTTTTTGTAAATTTTTTTAGTGTTTTAATATGAGCATGCTAGAATTTTGAAAATTTTGAAAGTGCCATCAGGGTGGACTCCTCTTCTTCTTCCTATTGGACCAATATGTCAGGGGCACCCAAGTCTTGGATCCTCCTTCGCTTTGGATGATTAGGAACAACACGTTCTGATCCTCTACTTGGAGAGTCCTTCGACACTTGACCTTCAATGACCACTGAGGATCCCCTTGGGGACTGTCAGGCTCCTTTTCCTTCAGGAGTGAGAGGTAGAAGAAATTTGTGGACCCCTTTGCCCTGATTCTCCTTTGATGTCAGATTCCTGAGGTCTTGGAACCAAGAGTGGAACCTGTTCCTCATCGATTTCATTGCTCATCTGGAGATTGTTGTTGTTGAAATTAGCCTCTTTGTGACATATGTCCTCAAATTCCTCATCGAGCTGAAAGCTACCAAACAAGGAACCTATATTTCTCATTGCTTGTCAAAACCTCTAGAATTCTACCCTCTTTCTTTCTAACCATCCCTTATGCCTCAGTTGTGCATTGAGATGTTTTCCCATTAGGAGATTCCTCTAATACTGTGCCCAGGGCTCATAAGAACTTAGCCATTTCAGCTGCTCTTCTGGAATGCAAGCCAGGTCAATGTATATTTCTGCACTCTCCTGACCAAGATTTCTCCTTCTTTGGAAATATTCCTTATCTATGTGCCTTAAACTAAAATTCTCATGTAGGTTGTAATTCCATTTTTCACAAATGAGGACCAAACCTAAAGCCGCTAGTAAATTTTTGTTCTTATCCTCATCCTTTCGCTTAACCAATATTGCCTGACTATTTGCAATCATAAGGGGAAGATCAAAAATATTTGCTTTATTCCTCCTAGCACCATAAATCCTATTGAGGATGGATACTTTTCTGCATGCTTCCAATGTAAAGGTTTGGTCTATTACAAATCTGGGGAGTCAGAGAACCTCCTCGGGAAAGCCATGAAACCTTACAAACATGAAATCATCACCCAGGAAATAATCCAATGGGATAGGTGGATGCTCCATCCATTCTATAACCTCCTGAGAGAAATGACAAATGGGGTGAGGTAATAAATCCTAGAGCACTAGCCTCTGAAAGTAATTTTACAAATCGATATTAATCTCTCATTCTTGAAAGAATAGGGGTCCATATAGAAATAGGCTAGACATAGCCCCTCTCGTCTATCCTAGAAACCAGTAAATTCCTCCCTCACCACTCAAAATTTTGGTGTAATAAAAAATGAACTAGAATGGAAGAATACCTAAATTTGGACTCAATATTGTAGTTCTTCAATTGTAGGTTCATATTCCATGCTATTACCATAGAAAAATCATAATGCCTGTGGACCCTTTCTCTTTTGAGTGCAAGGCCTAGGGAAAATTGGAAAGGGTTAACCTCTTCATCATCATCAAGCCCAAAAATCTAGGCCAACATTGAGAATATAGACTATGTATCCTTCTTAAATTTCTTACATGAAAGAGGCCAACAAATCTATCATATCTACGGCCTTTCCTTCAACTCATCCTCTTAGAAACTTGTTTTCCTTATCATATCTTCTCCCAAGGAAATAATTTTCTCTTCGTTGAAAAGCTTGGAACCCCAACTTGTAGGGATACACAACATATCCCATATAGCTTTGGAAGAAATGGTAATCTTGACCCCACGACCCTCAATGGCCTCTATATTTTTGTTAAACCTCTTTGTGCATGCGTCAACCAGCTCCAAGCATGGATGCACAATAGGTAGCACAAACTATGGTAGACCATTGTTCCAGAGCCAAAATGCAAAACCCTCTGACAACTCATGCTCCAACATCCTCTGAAACATACCTTCCAAAATATTTTTAGGGTTAGTGTTTAACTGAGGGTCAAAAACATTGTTAGTGATGTCTTGAACCACCTCTATTTGGATATGTTTATAAGGTTGAAATTTTTTGTAGCATTCAAATGGTCATTCTTCTAGTGTTGGGGCATTAGCAAACAAGTAGTGCCCAAATATGTTGGTGAAGCTATGTCTTCTTCTTGGAAGTTTGGCCTTCCTACTAGAGGTAGATGCTTCCACCATGATTGTACGAGAAAGTTGCAGAGAGATTCTCTGGTAATAACAACCACTTGCCTTTTGCTTCTTTAGAAAAAATAAAACTTTTGAGTGCAATTAATTCTCTAACTTGTGCATGCAGTTAAGACTATGCCACCATCATTAGAAAATTAAATGTTGCCACCGAGGTAATACCTGTGAATATGAGATCTATATCCCTTGGGAATGTCGAGAAAACTGCGAGAATAGAATTAGTACATTCTCCACGCTGCCTCTTTTACAACTAAATTTATTACTTCAAAAAGTGTGCTTTTCATCATATGGAACGTGTTGAAGTGACACAAGGTACTCCTAAAAAGGCGTTCCCATTAATTTTTTAGAGTTTTAGCATGGGTATGTGTAGGATCATGATGGGCCAAAAAGTGGCAATATGATGGGTATTTGTAGGGTGTGTGGCTGATGACTTTTTTTTTACCTAAAATTGATGAAATGAAAAGTGTTTTTAAAGGAGATTCTTAGCTTTCCACTAATATAAATTATGCTTTACTTTAAATTTAATAAATAATTATTATTCATTTTCTATTTGAATTATGACTAAAGTCCTAATTGATAGGCTGATTGAAAAACATCTATAGCTTTCAAATGGTATCAATTTTTTTTAAATCCCAAACATGCATCACATTCTATGTTTCGTATACTATAGGATTAAAAAAATAAAAATTGAATTTCATGAATTTTTGACCAGGTTAAGGTGGTTAGACATACGAGTTTTTATATTGTTTAAAAGTTGTAATAAAAATCATAATTAATTATTTACTTGGAAAAAATTACAGAAAAAATATGCATCACATCTTACATGAGTCCCCACTTATTTCTAAAATATTATAAAAAAATATTATCATTTTATTGTGGTTATGGTGGTCGCATTGCATTAATTCCTACTTATTTTTCCCCTAAAATTTAAGTACCAATCGCATTGAAATTTCAAATTTTCACCAAATAGATTTAAAAAAAAAAAAAACCTAGTAGTTTAGAAACTACATTCAATTTGCTAAAGATTCAATTATTACATATTTTTGAAATAATATAGATAACTTATTCAAATGTTTATGTCAAGTTTCCTAACTCTGATTTTTCTAAATTTATTGCCACTTAAGGGCCTATTTTTTCCATGATGATCCTACACATACCCGCATGTTAATCCATGTCTTTTCCCATTAGTGAACTATTTTACACTGATGATGGTGAAGGAAACATGTCAACCATCAAAGTATGAGAGAATTTACTCCCAACACCTAAATTTATTTCTCAGGGCATTCCATTAGATCCTCCATATGATTTATCCATCTTGCTCTATTCTATCTCAAAATTCCTCATTTCCGTCTAGCCAAAAATAGACATCCTATTGGTTGAGTTTGTCGGTTGGCCCTATCTATAAATAGCTATGCCACCTTTTGTAACATTCATTCAAACATATAGTCCCCTAAGTTAGCTAGCCTTCTACTTATTCTCTTTCTGCCATAATTCACTACTTCATTAGAATGTCTGCTGGTCTAGGCACCCCTATTTGGCTCCTTCCATGGAGACTGCATAACTATTTTGCAGGAGAGGTTACTGCTGACTGAATCATGTTTTTGGTAAAGAATTGTGACCCCCTCATCATGGTGGAGTTTAAGTGGGTATTTGGCATGGATTATATTACCAATGAGAACTAGCTTTGGAGCAACTGCAATGTGCTTTCCCAGCTCATGGCCTCACTGCTGGACCTGAATGTGGCCAAGCCCATGATAATTGAGCTATGCAAGATGTTTGACACTTTTCTGATGCAAGGACCTGGCGAGATAGTGTGAGTGGCCATCCCTAGTGTTGGTATCCCAAGCACTATGGACCTTCGTAGGCACATGGACTTTTGAGTAGACATAGCCTAGTTGCCCTTGCTTACTGATTTTTGCACCATGGAGATTAAGAGGCATCATTGTTATTTTGAGCCAGTGGCCACTTTTCTCTTGCAAGAGTATGACATGGAGCAGGTTCCAGGGATCATCTGGAGAAAACATTTTGGCTTCCTAGTGCAAATTTGTGGTGAGTAGACCATAGGTATGCACTGCACGGCCCGCATGTATTGTGTTTTTTTCTCTGCTTGCAACCCTTCATATGGAAAGAAGAAGAAGAAGAAGAGGAAAAAGAACGAGAAGAAGAGGAACTCGATAATGAGCCCCTATTGCTTCATCACCAATAGCTAGAGGCTGAATTTTTACTTTTTTTTCTGCTCATTTAATCCCGTTTTCTTCTTTTGCTCGCTACTTCTTCTAGGTTTTTCTTGAGAGAGGCTCATGTTCAATTCTAAGCCTCATGCTATTCATTATATTATAAAATTTGTTGATATAATATAATATATCCTTTATCTCCTTTGTGTTATTCTTGGGCTATTATTTTTAAAATTTTAAAATAATTATAAATTTTTTACATATGGTACATAGTTGCTAAAAGTTTAAAAAGAACTATGCATTTTAAAGGAAAATTCTTAGATAAATACCATTCACCAGTATACCTAAAGCATTTCCTCCATTTCTTCAAGTTCGTATGCGTTCTTTCCTTTGCATGCACTGCTTTTAAAAGGTTCTCTTCACAGCGCTTTAAATTTCATATGTTTCCCTAGTTTTGCAACACGCTTGTGCGTGATCCCACAATAGTGGTTTACAATTTTTGGCCAAACTAGACACTTAAATTATTATTTTTAACTAAATCTTCACATTCGGGCACCTATAGCAGCTAAACCGTGAGGAATTTGAAGATGATGCAAACTAGAGTCTCGTCACATTTTGTCTATTGATTCTAAAAACATTTTTTTCAAAATTTTTGGATTCAAATTGCAATTATTTTTCCATCTCCCATGAAAATTAGTTGGATAATAAAACTATGTGCAAAACAAAGACCTTCATTTTCGATGAAAAACCTATGTTTAATAAAACTTAAAAAAAAATACATAATAAAACTAAAACATATTAAAATTATATTCATTGGATATCTCATTCCAAGGACTACCGATTCCAGTTGGGTTGTAAAGACTCCTCCATTTTCATCCTCAACCCGAGCTTGAGCTGCTAAAATTAGGTTTTACGGAACAAGGTCAAAAAAAATCAAGGAAAGGGGTTCACTAGAACCAGGGGTTCTAAGAACCCCTTCAATATGCATTTTTGTTTTTTTTTTGAGGCGGGAAATGTGGGCCTAGTGATTAATGGGTTCGGTCAAACTTTTAGGTTCATTCGAACCCCTAAAACCATTTTTTTTGCCATGGGGTCATTTTTTTCTTAGTTTTCCTTCCTCCATCAAATTGTAAACCACTATTGTGGCTTCACCCTTTTAGCACTTTAGCACTAAGCTCCCTTCTTTGAATTCTAGGTTAGAAGTCTTTTTTTCCAAAACACTGCTTGATTGTATACTGGCGATTGATTGTGGCTCCATGAGCCTTTTCTTTGTCTTCTTCCATTCTTGGGGTCTTTTCTAATTTTTTTGTACATCAAATCATATGGGGAAGCCTTTAGAACCTACTTGGGGGTAATTCAATTCACCAACAGGGCATCCCATTTGTGATTGTACCAATCTCTTTGTCATTCTAACCCAGTACATTTGATTAACTTGGTTAGGTTCTTGTTGGTTGATTTTGTTAACTTGCTCCCTTGTAAGTAATAATTTGATGAAGCCTTCAAAAAAAATTTGTCTGGTAGCAATATTTGACCCTCATGATTCCACTAGACCTAGGGAATTTTTAGGTATAATGGTCTCGAGTAGGCCAAGCTTGGCTTCTTGCTCCTCAAAAAACTTGAAAAAAATTCCTCCTGTGATGTACTCCTGCACATTGGATCCCTCTTGCTTCACAATTCTTGAAGGGAATGCAATAGGATGCCCTTCATTCTCTTCCTTGTACTTCTGAGTGAGCACAAAAACTATACCATGTTGGCCATTATACATACAAACTAGAAAAAAATTGGAAAATTATGGGATAATCAATGTTGGGGCTTTGGAGAGGGTCGTCTTTAGCTACTTGAAAATTGTTGTGCCCTTCGAAGTTTTCTAGAAAGATAGGTTCTCTCTAAACATCAGGTTGATCAGGAACACAATGCTTGTAAAATCTGATATGAATCTACAGACAAAATTAATCTTCCCTAGAAAAGATCCCATCCCCTTTGTCATTCTGTCCTTTCAAGATTTATTACTATTTCCTTTTATGGTATTGTAAAGCTGAGAAGCTTTCTTTGGGGTGCTTTGAGGAAATATATATTTTTTGGATTAAGAAAAATCCCAAATCATTGGTGTTTAAGAAAAACCCTTTTTTGATGATTGAAATGATCATCTTTAACTACTAGATCACCTGGATATATGAAAATAATCTCGTTGACCCATATTTCTAATGTAATTCCCATTTCCCTTTCAAGAGTTGCACCAATATTGGAGAGTCCGAACAATGTTTCTGAATATGCAAACATTTCCCAATTAGTGGTAAACGTTGTCCCATGTTGGTCAGATTCCTTTATGTAGTCTTGGTTGTACCTTGGGGAACCATCTATCAAGGATAAACTCCTTGATCTAGTTATCGAGTTTTTGAGAACTACTTCATCAGTGGTGAGGTGTAATGGTCTTTCAGTGAAGTCCTTCTTGAGTTCTGAAAATCAACACAAAGTCAAATAAATCACTGGTATTCCTTTTCCAAACTGGGATTAGATTCAATACCTAGGCATAAAATTTGATAAGTAATATGACCTTTGATTTGTCCCACTTGATGAGCTCTTGTACTATCAAAACATCAATCTTCAGGTCAACTAACCTTTGTCTCTATTAGGTGGACTTGGGTCCTTCAATGAAGCCAATTGTATGCTAAACTATACCCTGGTCATAACCTCTGAGATCATACCTGAAGCATAGATCCTTCTGCTTTATTTTGTGCTTGTGAGAGACTTCCCTGTTGACTGTCAGTCTTCTGTTACATCTAATTTCAAGCTCTCAATGATATTTTGAAACTGTAGAAAATCTTTGTTTTCCATTCCTTACATCTTTAAGAAGATTTTTTCCTAGTGGTGGATAGTCGAAATTTGTTCTTAACTTCTATATGAAGGAGACAATTTGAATATCATTGTCCAAAAATTTCCAATTTTGACCTTCATTAGGAATTGAAGGCCAGGAAATGATTTGCATCACATCCTACTCTATCAAGTTATAAATTGATTCCAGCTGTGGTCTGATAGGAAACATCCAATCAGTAATGCTATTTTGTAGTAGGGGAGTCACTTGTATATCGAAAGATTCAAAACTCTTCATGAGATCCCATACCTTATGTATGTAAGATCTTAGCCTTGTATTTATTGCAGTTTCTTACCCATGAATCTGGCTTACTACTAATTCCTAATTTCCAAAAACTCGTATCTTACTTGTGCCTATTTTCTCTACTAGAATCAACCTATGAACTAAAGCTTCATATTCAGTATCATCGTTGGAGCATGGAAAATGAAAATGGTAGGTTCTAGGGGTTTCTATTCCTATTGGAGACACTAATTAGACACCCACTCTATCACCAACCTTGCATTTGGCACCATCAAAATATAAAGTCTACACACAATTATCAAACAGGTCATCGAACTTCTCCTGATCCTTCCTTAGTTTCAGAAAGACTTGATCCCCATTGAAAATTACATAGGTGCTTAGCCCTATAGCATGGATGTTTCCAAATGGATCAGAATCAATGAATTAGTTGAGCAACACTTCCTCTTCAGAAGCTCACTGACTATTGTCTTCCTCTTCTCCAAGAATTTCTACACAATATCTCTCCTACTAAAAGATAGAGGCATGGGAAACCCCAAATCATATATTTGCGTCATCCGTAATGTGTTTGGGATGCAAGGATTCAGATAGGATCTTCATCTTCACTCTCTATTTGGTTCTCAATATGTGGTGGGACTAGCCAAGTTCGAGGTATCCACCAAGTTTGGTTGTGAAATCTCTTCATAGACACATTCCGAAGACCAGTGGAATGTCTATCACTACCACTTCCCGCGTGATTGTTTGGCTTGGGAAGGAGAAAAAAGTTAGGGAGAAATATTTTATCCAAGCAATGGTTGGGACCTTCTTCCCATCCAGATGCATGATTCCCTTTTCAAGGGGCTCATAGCTAAGCTTCAAAGCATTTGCCACTTTTTTTGGCATAATGGTTGTGCTAGCCCCCAAATTAATCATATTATTATGCAAAAATTTGTCTCCTACTATAAGTGTTAAAAGGAAAGTTGTGAGATTTTTTCTACTTACCTCTTTCTCTTTTATGTTGCCTACATCATTTGCATAAGCTATTGCTTTTGGAGCCTGAGGGGCAAGCACGAGTTTTTCATCTCCACTTTGATTGGATGGTTGAGTTGCATTTTCTTGTGGACTTTGTTCTTCCACCTTTAACTCTTCTTGAAGCAACATTTTTTGTTTGGGAATTGATATGATGTCCCACAATGATACACTGGAAGGTGCCTTCTTCAATTGCTCCACCATGTTAAGCATCCCAACCATTTCAACATTGGGCTTAAATGATGGTATTTCTCTCATTTTTAGAAGAAAATGTTTTGATGTTACTAGGCTTGGTGTTTTATTCATCTCTTTCTCTACCAATGAAATGTTATGTTGTTGTGAAAAAGGTTGGATGATGGGAAATGAGGCCTGCTTCTCTAGGGGGATAGTTGACGTAGTTGTGGACATGACAGAGCTTGTTGAACATACTCTCCTGTAAACCTTCTCTTTAATCTTGTGTTGTAGTCTGATTGCACTTGTGGAACTCTAGTCATTAGAGTTTCATTTACAAACACTGCCTCATCCTCTTCTAACCATGAGAAAAGAGCTTGGTTGGGTGCAATGACTAACTCTTGCTCTAGGGACATTCCTTGTATTTGTGCTCTAAAATGAGCTTTCTCCATTTTGGATTATTTGTACTTGAGCAAATCTGATTTAAATGATGCAGGACTTCAATCCTAGAAATCTTACAACACATAAAAAATGGAGATAAATGACATACAAATGAAATGCAAACCTTAATCTGAATATATAGAGGAAATGGAAGATGGAATCACTTTGAAAACAAGTCTTTAGCCGTGATTTGATGGCTAGTTGCATCTCAACTTATATTTCTCCATGATTCACCATAGGCACCCATCATCAACTCTTTGCAATGTCGAATCTTGAATAATGAGTGAGATTCAAGACTTACAAAAACCCTAGTTTGTTGGCCTAAAACTTCAACTTTGCTAATGAAGCTTGTTGTGGAAGACTTGAATTTAGAATTTTCTTTATGAAAATGACTAAGAGAGATGTGTAAAATGACTTAAAATGAGTATTTATAAGTTTCAATACCTAATTTTCCTATTCTTTAGACCTAGGAGGCTGGAATCCACTAAAAAAATAAGTTGAATTAATTGAATTCCCACTCAAAATTGAAATTTCCCTAAAAAGGGACTCATTCACCACCCTTGGCGAATGTGTCCCACCAGAGGGACTCATTCATTCGAGGTGGAAAATGGGTCCCACTAGTGGTTTCTGAAGGTTGGTTTTTGAGATATGAATGAATTAAGTGTTGTTTGTTAGGTTTTAATTGATTTCTCAAGTAAAACAGACCTCTAGATAAAAAATAATGGGTCTTAGGGGCCAATAAATGTTGTTTTGAAGGATGAATAATGCAAAGGTACTCAAAAGTAGGTCTAATTAGGTGTGAAATTGTCTCTTTTCTCAAGAGTTCCCAATTTTCTATGCCACACCTTCATCCTTTATTTTGGCACCAAGTATATTCTTGTATCGTAAATAACAAGTTCACTACAAACTATGTAAGTTTCATCCAATAAATTCTCTTACAAAAAAATAGATTCAATATTTTGATAACATTCTACTATCATTTTTACCTTATAATTATTAAAAATGTGAGAAATTCAATATACTTTTAGCCTTTTGGATAAATAATCAACAACAAAAATAAATCAATTATTTTTTAGTTGTTTTAACTATAAATTATCCACCCACCTTATACTACCTAAATTTAATTAATACATAATTGATAGCCAACATTTCCTTGTCATATATGAATAATTCCATGTTCATCTTCATGATTTTATACTCACAAATATAATCAAGATATTTCATAAACAATAGTGTATCCAATTCATCCTCCTAATGTATCACATTCTAAAGTGAAAAGAAGGGAAAAATATTGAATATCCAAAATAAGGCACAAGCTCGTAAATTTTTTCAAATTTTCAAATTTTATTTTGCAAACTTATTCCCTTTGAAATATCCCTTATTTTATAGATAAGTTAAGTAATTTTCTTTTGGAGAGAATCCATTCAAAAATTACTTATATTACTTGTGAAGGTTTAATAATATACGTAGACTCCATTTGTATTGATAATGTGCCCCAAATATAAGATATTTTTAATGGTGAGCTTACATTTTGACTCTCTTAAAATAAAGTCTATTATTATATTTTATATCAAGCTAAAATTAAGTATTAAATGTGTAATATTTGCTTTAAAAAATAGACTAAGAAAAAAGGTTATCACAAATCTTTCCATCAAATTATATTTTGTTAGAAAGCATGGATCATCTTGTTGCCAACTTTTCTCATTGATGTCAGCGCTTGAGGAGATTTGTGTAAGTAATTTTATTTGATGCGAACACTTAGTAAGATTGTTACATATGTTTGTGAGGTTGTTGGTAGTGGTTAATATTATCACTTTAGAATTAACGAAGGTTTTTAATCTGTGGTATTGGTTGTCATTACTATGTTTAGTTTTGCCTAACATTGATATATAGAAGAGATGTTGAAGTTAACTGTTGGATATCATGCCTTATTTAAGAATAGCTACTAATGTTCATGGTTGAATGTTATGCCTTATCAAAGAAGAGTTGCTAAAGTTCATGGTTGGATGTCATACCTTATCAATTTTTTTTTGAAGTTCATGGTTGGATCTCATGTCTTATCTAAGAATTATTTAGTATGATTTATGTTATAGATTTGGTTTCATAATGATATATTAACATGAGGATTAGAAGCATTAGAAGTATTTTTGATATTAGAGATATGTTGTTGAAGTTCTATAGTATGTCATATTCTCTCTCCTGATGTTCCTAATGAAGCATGTGTTTCTAAAAGAAATATTTGGCCTCAACAAATTGCTTAAGTGGTCCTTTCCCTAGAAGTTGCAATGAATTTTGTTTGAGAGAATGCTCTATATTCCTCCACTATTCAATTATATGGTCTTACAGTTTGGGATTCAAAATCAGTACTTCATGGATGTTCCACTCCATCGTTTCAAGTCACTAGTGGCAAAGGAATTTTTTGTGAATTGTAGAAGGTTGGCAGTGTTGTTGGTTGTCTGTACTAGTCTAGGAAATGCTTTTCATTTATCCATATTGATGTATCTTCTACTATAGGTTATTGAATGTTCTTTCAAAATCTGTGCAATATCTCAGTTCTAATTTCAAGTTTTGAAATTTTCCACAAGTTGATCTACTAATGTTATATCTTCTGGCTATGTGTTATGTACTTCTTAAGTGAAGTATCATGTTTCTATTTGGTTTGTGGTGGTTGTTAGTAGCATGATAGTATGAAAGAAGTATTTAGAAATTTTTTTAGTTATTCGTGGAACATCCACATGTGATTCACATGTTGCTAATTGGCCACTTTGATGCTACATTTCATCATAAGTTTTCTTCCTAGGTCATTTGTAGATATCTAGCTGATAAGGATTGTTCCTTTTCTTGTTCCATGTTCTTGGAGGTCTGTGCCAACATTTGAAGATGTGTTAAATTGATTTGGGTCTTGATCCATCTTGGTTAGAACCACTTTGAGAAAATTTAGTTAGAAGAATGTTTTTGGGTCAACTAGTTATATGCTCTGTGTTTCATCTACACATTTCCTTTGACATCGACTTAGATTAATGTGTACTACTGTATGAATTATTTTGGATCACATTGGAATATGTATTGAGTTTGGTTCTGGTCCTCTCTATCTTTGAGATAGGAGCGTATTATTTTTTGGTGGTTGACTTGTTGAACTAATTGTTTATGTCCTTCCTAATTGACTTAATTGATGTGTTTAAGGAGTTGAGGTGGATATAAATGCAAGATAATATTGGATGCAACAAAGTGCATAAGTGTGAAAATGAGAGAACAAGAAAGTATGAGAGAGTTTGGATTGTCTTTGAAGATCTCATAGAAGAAGTGTGAATGTGTGAAAGATAGAATCATATGTGCTATAATGCCTCAATTAGTAGAGTGTTATGTTAACAAATATTGTAATCTTTCTCTAAATATTTGTATCCTAATATGAGATAGTGAATCTCATAAGGTCTTTGAATCTTGCTCCTAAAATTGTGTTTTTTTTTCATTTTTGCAAGTCTTTTCTATCTTGTGTTGATGCAGTGAGCCTTTGTTTGCAAGTCATTTTTGGTAGAGAGCCTTTATATTCTGAGTTGACGCTCACCATGGTTTTCCCCTCATTGGGTTTACTAGGTAAATCTAGTGTCTCCTTGTGCATGTGTGTGATCTATATTTATTTCTCATTACTGTTGATCTGATTAGAGTTAGAATTTATATATCTTTCATTGTTGAAATTGTTGAGGGATTAAACTACTATATCTTTCTTCTATTCTAGTTAAGAGTTTGAAGTTTGTGTTATGTTGAGGAATTCAAGTTTCAGAAAGGTTTAAGTTTTGACTAGATTGATTCAGCCCCCCTCTTAGTCTTTGGGTGTGTTCAACACATCTTACTCTCACAAATATCCCTTTTTTATATAAATCATAATGAGTATTTTCGTCTATAAGAAATTTCTAACTGGCCAACTAATTTTTTGTAATCAAATTTATCTTTTAATTCTCTATAACTACAAAAATATCTTATGTCAAAAAATTTAGTATGAAAACTCATATAATGGAGATCACATGCCTCAAGGGTAATCTTACTTCCTCTTTATTAATTAGCATTCAATTTTTTGGGAAAATACACTTAAATAATTGGTTTTTAATATTTAATTTTCCCATTTTATAAATTTATAAACATAATAGTCAATTTGGGTCCATTAATTAACTATTAGTTAAATTTATTCTCCAAGAAAATTCTTATTAGACAATAGTATATTTTATAATTGTTTTTTGGTCGCCAAGATTAAATTAATTCAAAATAGAACAATATAAGTGTTCCTTGTTAGAAATAAAAAATATATTAATAAAAAAGATCTCTTTATGAGAAAAAAACTATAAAATTATAAATTATATAATATTATCATAAAATTATGATTCTAAGAGATGTGCAAACATTGATTCAAGATAAAAAAAAATTATGTTAGGAGATCAAAAATAAGTTGTAGAAGAATAACCAAATGAATCAACATAAATAAATGATTGTAAATATAAGTAGGGTAGTGAGTTTATATAAAACTAGAGAGAGGATGGAGGTAGAAAATATAAACAATAGGGAGTGACCATCAAGTGGTAGAAAAATAGAGAATTTTCCTCCCTTTTAGGATTGTAAAACCTCAGCATGCCATCTACTATTTATTAATTATCTACAATCAAATTTTCAACCTAGACAAGCTTAATAAAAGTGTAAAGAAAAACTAGGATTAAGTAAAAATGAATTATCCCACTCAAAAAAATAAAATCTACACTAATAGTTACCCCTTAACTATAGGTTAAATAGGTTAAATGGTGATCTATCTTGAAAAAAACAAACCTAATGAGGTGCCCTTGTACATTTAAAACCACCCAAAAGAGGAATCCCCACCATAAAAATGAAGTACTCACCCCCATAAAGAAAATAAAAATTAAAAGGACCATGAGGCCCCCAAAAATAATTTTAGCCAATGATACATGCTCAAAAGTAGATGCAAAAGATGGTCTGAATCATTAAAAAATATTCCTCTCCTTAGGAAGAAAAAAACCAAAGATGTATGCATGATGTCTTCTCATTCCTATAATCAATATGTAGGAAGTAATCTTAACATGTATAAAGTCTTTAAACTTGAATCATGTATATTTATGTCAATGTTGAAATCTACCACTAAAAATTTAGGTGTTCTAGGCAACACCGGTGAAGATGAAAATATAAAATATACTCAAAATAGATTTTGAACATAATCAAAAGATAAATATTTATCATCCAATTTTTTTCCTACAGTATCCAAGACAATCAAGAAATATAACAATTTATCATATGGAGAAAGAGAAAGAGGGTATAAAGGTTTCCCTTCAACATCCAAAGAAAAGGGTGCAACTCAATAAGAGCTAACCTAGAAGAGAATATTAATATCATTAGTAGTCTCTTCCAATTCCACAATATGAGACTCCATACATAAGTCCAAAATACCTACCAAGATATCATTTCATAAAGTTGAATTTGAAAGATGATGCATGTCTTGTTATAAAGAATCACTAGAATCTCTCAAATAAGTAAGAATAGAATTTGAAGTAGTGATAGATGATGGAAATGTGATCTAATTATGACGAGGATAAGTAAGAAGAGACATATCTATGTAATCTAAACATTCAATACCTACATTATACTTGCACTTCTCTAAAGTATAATCACCAAAAGGTATATTATATGCACCATCAAGTGTAATGAGGCAATCTAAAGTAGGATAATTGGAGAGTGAAGAAATATGAGGGTTTCAAAAAATATACCAAATCTTAGTCCAAATTGTCTATGGATAATAAATGTTGACTATATCCTTGATAGTCTTATTATAAACACTAGAATAAATTATTCCTCCTATATGATCAATATTATTACCCCATATAAATTTCCTTCTCGGTGTGTCTAGATTAGTTATGATCCCATATTTTTAAGGAAAAATATTAAGCCATCTACATTGTGTCAAAATGCATTTTTACCAAGACAAAATTAGCCTTATCCAAAAAATTCAAAAAAAGAGTGAACATATAATCCCATGAAATAATCCTCAATTGATACCAAAAGGAACTAAAAAATATACCCCCTTTCCCCTTGTTGCATAAATAACCCCAAATATTACTATTTTAGTACTTTATAATTACTGTGATTACAAGGATTTTTACTTATTTATAATGCTCTCTAGACCACGATGTCCAAAAATAAAAATTTTGATAAAAAATTAACTTGATAGAAAACATGGAAGAAATATATTATTATATATTTAGTACTCTGCAATATACACATTTTTATTTCCAACTAATGAACCTCTAATGAAAACATTATGGCATATGGAAGAAAAAGAATCAACCAACATCAAAATACAATATCTGACAAAAAAGTAAATTTTCTGATCAAGAGCTTAATGAATGGAAATTTTATTTCTACAACTTTCCATTGACTATATTGTTACCAAAATCCAAAACATGTGGAATAATTTATGAAATTATAAGAAAGGCCCCATTTTTCCCTATAAATAAGGGCCCTAGTTTCCCTTTAGTGACCCAGGGGCAACACCACTTGTTGTGCTCATGACTAGGTCTTATAGATGAAATGGTTGGAAGATTGAAGTTTCTTTTCATGGTTTAGAGTGGTCATGGATTGTAGTTAATGGTAATGAGTATAATAACTATTGTAGTATATAGATATAGCATTTACAATATGTTGGTAGGCTACTTTAAGCTATAGGAACTGAAGTGCATATCCACTAAACACTCAATGCTTTGAAAATCACTTAATTATTTTTCGTAATTTTTCTAAAAAATATACTATACAAACCTATGTAGGGGTCGTATGACATCCCAAAAAGAATTTTCCTCAAAATTGTCCAAGGTTGAAAGTAATAAGATTTTATATCAAAATTCATTTGTTTGACCATTTTTAGCATAATAGTAAGGTCTATTTGGGCTAGAAGTGCTCCAACAAAATATTGTCCACCAAATCTAAGCTTCATACCCTTTTTTTCTACTATTTCATATGCTGGAAACATTGAATGAATAAAATTCATCTTTCACTTTCTCAAGCTTGTTGGACATGCTTGAAAATACAAAATCCTCTCTATAACTAAAATAATGGTAATCACCAAATTTCACCAAAACAACACATAAAAATATGGTAATAATAAACATTCATAATTCCTTTGTAATTCTTGGGATCATATTGAAGCAAAAGATAAGAGCATAAAAGAATTTGGAAGATCATTCAAAATTAATCTAGTCTCTTAATAAAGAATCCAAGTGCTTAATACTCTCGAAACCAAAGCTATGAAACCATATTATAAATACTAAATAAATGAATGACATCTTACTATTAGAGAATTAAGTTATAAAATTGTAAACAAAATAATAAAATTACAAGGGTACGTGCAGGATCATGATGGGCCAAAAAGTGGCACTATGATGGGTCTGTGGCTGACGACTATTTTTTTACCCAAAATTTATGAAATGAAAAGGGTTTTTAAAGGAGATTCTTTGCTTTCTACCAATATAAATTATGCTTTAATTTGAATTTAATAAGTAATTATTATTCATTTTCTATTAAAATTATGAATAAAGTCCTGATTGATAGGCTAATTGAAAAATATCTATAGCTTTCAAATGGTATCATATTTTTTGAATCCAAAACATGTGTCACATTCTATGCTTCGCATACTATAGGATTAAAAAAAGAAAAATTGAATTCATGAAGTTTTGACCAAGTTAAGGTGGTCAAACATACAATTTTTTTATATTTTAAAAAAAGTTGTAATAAAAAATTCATAATTAATTATTTTCTAGGCAAAAAATTACAAAAAAATATGCATCACATCTGGGCATGAGTCTTTTTACTATATATAAAATCTTATAAAACATATTATCATTTTATTATGGTTAGGGTGGTCAAACAGACACCTACTTCTTCTTTTTTCGCCTGAAATTTAAGTACCACCGCATTGAAATTTCAAATTTTCACTAAATAGATTTTATTTTTTTTAACATACCTAATAGTTTAGAAACTACATTCAATTTTCTACAGATTCTATTCTTACACATTTTTGAAATAATATAGATAACTTATTCAAATTTTTATGTCAAGTTGCCTAACTCTGATTTTTTTGAATTTTTTGCCACTTAAGGGCCTATTTTTTCCATGATGATCCTGCACATACCCACAAATCTATTATTCCAAGAAATGTGCAAATGTCAAGATGATAGTACTACATTAGGAGCTCAAGATAAGATCTAGAATAATGTTTTATGAATCAAGGTGAATGAATGACTGTAAAGACAAGTTACATAGTGAGTTTATATATAACTAGGAAGATAATGGGTAGTGAAACCAATAAGTATGGAGTGACCACCAAGTTGTCTGAAAGATTAAACCCTCCTCCTTTTTAAGATGGTAACACTTAAACACTTCATTTGCTATATACTAATTATCTAAACTCACTTCATTAACCTAGGAAAACATAATAAAAGTGTAGAAAAAACTATATGTATTGAAAATTAAGTTAATCTAATAGGAAAATAAAAACCTAGATGAACATGTGCTTCCCCAAATTGATTTTCCTCAAATAATTAAAATTTAGATATTTGAAGATGTCTAATCCTTCCCAAG
Organism: Sequoia sempervirens; assembly: GCA_007258455.2. Taxonomy (NCBI): domain Eukaryota; kingdom Viridiplantae; phylum Streptophyta; class Pinopsida; order Cupressales; family Cupressaceae; genus Sequoia; species Sequoia sempervirens. The sequence goes on along the minus strand of VDFB02252616.1, from coordinate 156,591,110 downwards.
TAAGGTCTGCTAAAGATATATTCTTCTAATAAGCCAGAAATTATATAAAAAAATCTTCTCACTTTCTCTAGTGAATTTTTAGTATGAGCTCTAATGAGCATGGGTCAAAAACAGCAGCATGGGTATGCATGTGATTTCCCTTAGAAAAATAAAGAAATATTCCCTCAATTATTTCCATTTATGCCTTAGCTTTTAATAAATAGGACTTAAAATAAAAAATGTATTTAATAATTTATATTATGTTAAATTAGAATATAGTATATAATAATAAATAAATATAATTTAGTTTCAAATTTTAATTTTAAATTTATTTGATGATATAAAACTCTCTTAAAAACAATGAAATTATCAAATTTATTATAAATTAATTTAAATAATAGTATATGTAAAAAAAATTATACTTATTAATTTTATATTTTTATTTATTAATTGATGGTATAATAACTATCTCTTAATAATATAGAGGAAAGCTTTAAGATTAAATTGTTAACAAGCAGCAACTGTTACAGGATGAAGAGTGGGTGGAGTAAATTTGTAAGACAAAGACAATTGAATGTTGGTGATGTCTTAAATTTTTATTTAAGAATTGGTACCAATCAACCATGTATAAGTTGCATGTTAGCGTCAATTTCGTTCTGTTCGTTGATTGATGGTAAGCTAACTAAGCCACCACCCTTAGTTTTATTTCATGTTTGAGCAAACTGTTGTCACAACACCGCCTCTCATCAAGTAGGTATAAATTTTTGTTACAGCAGCGCCTCTCATCACGTAGCTCCAAACTGCAGTTATGTCTACTTTCACCGTAATTTCTATTCATGTGGTTGTTTATATATTTGTAAACTCGCATAGAGAATAACAATGAAGTCGTTAGTCGAGCTTATGCATTTGTGTGCTTGTTAATTATCTCTCTGATCTGCGGAATTTTACGTTCTAACCAACGCCAACAACAACAACCTTCGATGGCCCAGAATTGTAGGCTCTCTTCCTCAGAGTTGTATGGTGAAAGCTCACGAAACATAACAGCTCCACCGTCGCTGCTTGAAAATGAAGAGATCATGTTAAGTTGTGAAGCATCACAAAATCTATCGAAGCCCGACCTTGACCTCCAACTGAGCCTCGCTTCTTCAGAGATGTTGTGTGGGGAAGAGTTCAAAAGGTAAATATGCAAGAGATGAACCTTGAACTCAGACTGTTATGCTTAGAGTATGCTCAAGACTCAGGAAAGGGAAAACGAAAGGGGATTGACCTCGAACTGAGAATCTCCTCAGATTCATTGTGTTGCAAAGAGTTTAAAAAGCAAAAGAAGATCTACAAAGAACATAGACTATCCGTGTAATAATTTAGTACATGATTTGATTTCCTTTCTCTGCTTTTTTGGCAAGCGGGAGGAGAAATGTTATAAAGCATGTCAATTCAGAAATGATTTAATCATTCCTTAACAATTTTGTAAACATGAAGGCATAAACTATTCAAGTTTTGTGGGATATTGAGCACATATGTGTCATGGAATTTTCCCAAATGTAATTTGTGTGGAACATGCACATAATACTTAAAAGAAATAAATAAACAAATATTATTGCTTTTTTTACGTCGAAGGCGTATCCACTATGAAATGCAGCAATCTGTTTTTTTACATCAACGACTGAAGCCATCCTGGAGACGACTCTCAACATTCCGACCGTTCATCGCTCTTCATGTAACTCTTTGAGCTTTTGAAGCTCATTTTTACCATCCACCGTTGGAGAGCATGGAGGGCTTGGCAAGGTTCTCCATCTATTCACAACCGTTGATCGTTTCACTAGGCACTGCTACGCAATAACTCTCTACCTTCCTTCCTCTCCATACAGGAGTGTGTCCAAAATATCTGCGTTTAATGTCGTTAACTCTCCTTCGAAAATATATGCCTTCTGTTAATATTTGCCTTAGTTTTGAGACCTCCTTTTTTACCAACGACATCAACAAGATTTGTCTAGATTCTTGAGGTAAGTCCACTCCATATTTTACTGCTTCCCCTACCGCTAATGCATTATGCCTGTGTATAGATTGAAGTAGCAAGATAAAGCAGCAACAGTATAGAACTTGGGTTTCCTGAAAATTTCTTTTGCCTTGTGACCATTTTCTCTCACTGGCATCATTCACAAGTCGACACAATTTGTGCAGAAATGTAGATAAGTCACTTCCCATGATTTCGGTTTATTGTATTTTTTTAACCTATCCATTTGCATCTACTTCAAATTTTCTAGGGGTTTTTTAAAAGCAAATCCATTTCATACCTATCCTACCATCGTTGTGGCCTATGAGACCACACTTCTTCAAGGAATTTGTCAACAGTTCATGTGCCTATTCTATTATGTTTGATGGATGTCCTCAACCTAGTTTGAAAGCTCCCATTTGGGGCTACGCAGGGAGGATGCTAACAAGGTTGGGAAGTTGTGCGTAAAACCCGCTAGCTGCATTTGCTTAAACTTTTCTAAAGCCTTTTCAACAAACCCATTTGTAGTATATCTTGCAATCATTGCTTTGCATGACTTGACATCTCTTTCAGGCATTCTGTCAAATAGTTTGTGTGCTTTCTTCATGTTTAGATTCATCGTTCAAAGTTATTAAACAATGAAGAATGTTCACACACAACCTGTCAAATATAGCATTGATTGTGAACTTCATAATTAAATCTATTTGAATTTTGACCTGAGGAAGACCAGTGCTCATATGCCAACACTTGCTTACTAGGATGATGGAGTTTAGGCTCAGTTGCAGAGAATTTTTTTAGCAGCAGATATAGACTTGTAGCTGGAAACAACTGATCCTATTGACACGAGAGTTTAATCTAATTTTTACCAGGATTTCTGAACTTTTAACATGTGTGATCCTTTTATTTATCATTAGTTTTCCCACCCTATCTTTGTGGGAAATTCCCATGGAAACTATGCAAAGCAAAGCAAAAATCTTACGTTTTGATAAGGATTTCCTTAAACTACAGTTTAAGTCTATTGAATCATGCAGTTTTTCTACACATGGGAAAGCTTTTTGGGCTATTAGTATGGCTGATCAGTTTGCTAAACTTGATTGATGCTCACTCCAAATAACTTACAAACAAATTCTCAATGCTCAAATATGTCAAAAAGGTTGATACTTGAAAAGAATGGTGAGAAAAATGATGAATTTGACTATTTTTTTATTGGTGGACTGTCATTTTTTATGTCAGTCAAGTTTTTCTTGTGGACTTGCAAGTTATTGGAATGTGTTTTGATGAGCTACTCACTAGGCCAGTATTGCTTGCAAGTACTCACCTGAGTTTTTGTTCTATGCATTAAAATATAAAGATACAAATACAAAAAAAAATTGATTCCACTATGTGATATATGTTCTATTCAAAATATACTTAATAGGCCAATTAAAAAGTTACATTGATAGTACCAAAAGACTAACATAATATATAGAACCTAGAACGTAGAAACAGGTATTAGTGACCTTATTCTAGTTCTACGCAAGGCATAATTTCTGAGTGGTAAGTATTTGTGGCTATAATGTTTTTTTAGTTCTTCAATTTTATAATTTATTGCTTATTTCACATGCTAATTGAGTGCTTAATATTCAGTTTGTTGTAAGATAGATTAATATAATACTCTTCCTGGTCCAGGTGTGAAGAGGAAAGCTAATGAGCTTAGTGCAGAAGACGTGCTCATCTCTCAAGAGTTTCCAAATGCTCAAGATGACATTGTTGATGGTAATGATCAAACAATTGAGAAAGAGAATGATGATGATTTAGGGGTGGACTACTCAAAACTCACTGGAAGGAAAAATAAGGTATTTGATCTAAGACTTAAAATGGTTAGGATTTTCATTTTGCACCCCTTTGTTTTGGTTTTGAGTCATTCCCAAGGCTATAATGATTGTATCTAACAAGAAAAAATGGCTGTAATAACAAATTCTTATTCCACTTCAAAGCTTAGTATAATAATTTGTATATTTATTCTACAGAATGAAGCAAGGAAAGCCAATCAGAAGGACATAATTGCATAAAAGAAGAGGCAAGAGACTGTACATGAACCCCGCGGTCTATCAAAACAAAAGTGGATTGAGGAAAAGAAGAAAATTTTGGGAAATCATTTAGATGCAAATGATCTCGATATTACAAAAGCTCACGTGCTAGACATTGAAGAGGTAGCTGAAGCAAAGTACAAGAAATGGGACAAGAAGCCTACTCCATTTGGATGGGATGGTAATACTGTGTTTTTTTAAAGGATTTTGTATGTAGTCTTAATGTAGAAATATAAATAATGTTTTAGGAAGATGATTTTTTTCCATTTATTCTTCAATAATCAAATATGACCCAGTTTTATGTTGCCATCATCTATATAGGTTTTTTAATTTTTATTGTTTTTTTCATTTGAGCAAACATGTAAATGGTGTTTTGTTTTTCTTTACACATTTCAGTGTTCAACCAGAAGTCTCTATACAATGCTTTCATGTTGAGTGTTGATACTACTGAGATGTTCCAGGAGAACTATGACAAATTGTTGGATAAGCATAATAGATTGCTTAATGAATACAATAAGTTGAAGGAAACTACTTCTCAAGAGGCCCTTGCACCTTCCACCTCCACACCAGAATTCTTAGCTCAAGATAGAGAGACATTGTCTCTCAGGATTAAAAGACTAAGGGAGGAATTGCAGATAGCTAGAGAAAATGAGGAAAATGGCATCTTAAGAAAGGGAACTAACATGACTAAGAGCATAGGGTATTGCAGAGTACATTCTTGCAGCCCTTTCTCTGTAGAACACAGTTCTCTCCACTCCAACTATAGGCTACATAGTTGAACAACTATTGACTCCTAAGAACAACTATTGACTCCTAAGAAGATTACAAATCCATATAAGGCACCTGCAACAATAAAATGATTGGTCTTGTTGCTCCTAATGTTCAAAAAAGTCTAGTTAGCTAATAAGCTAATCAAAAGCTAGGTATTCACTAGGGCTAGAAAAAGGTCATTTGATATTTTGGTAGTTTGTGTAGCCATTTTTTTTGTGGAAAGTGGGATGTCTTGAATGGAAATACATACAATTTTGTACCAACCTTCCAAAAGATTAAGTAAAGAATAGACAAGTGTGAATAAGTATCTAACACTATTATAGTCAGTGCTCTACCAGTAAGTCCACCATTGCTTCCAGAAACAAGACTTGAATTGTCCAAAGAATGACTAAGAATACTACATTGGAAAGTGAAGTTCTTCTGCTTGTGGGGGTAGAGAATTGAGCTCTTTCACCAATGGTTTGTTTCACCTAAATATTTAATAAAATGGCTCAATTTCAAATATTAGTTTTAGTTGTATGTTGGCTTCTCTTCTATCCATGTGTCTCTGTGGTTGCAAATTGATGCCAAACATTTGTTTCCTAAACTTGCAATTATTGGGCAGGGTTCTTCTGGAAAAGTGTACGAGGGTTTATGGCTTGGAGTGAAGGTTGCTATTAAGGAGATCCCCATAAATTGTGAGGATTTCAACTCTTTATTGCAAGTGGAAATTGCCGTACATGCAAACCTGCAAAACCCTTTCATTGTTCAATTGATAGGTGTGTGTTTGACTAAAAAATATTGGTATCTTGTAATGGAATTCATCAGCTCTAGCTTGGATAAAATACTAGAAGAATGAGTCAAAGGAAGACCACCTTTGCCACTACCTATTGCAGTTGACACAATGCTTCAAATCTCAAGGGAAATAGAGTACCTTCATAGCCAAAGAATCATGCACATGGATCTCAAGGCATCTAATGTACTCATAGAGCCTTCAGAAGTGCCATAATTTAAAGCACAAGGGTATGGGCAAGTTAAGCTGTGTGATTTTGGGGAGTCTAGTTTAAGGCTTTACAGTTTCCCATCCCCTGAAGTCACAGGGGAATTTGTTACTAGAGGGCGCCGAAAGTCTTCCAATATCCCCAAGAAGGTTTTGAAATAGACGGGGAGATTCTAAAGCAATATACTCTTAAAGCAGATGTATACAACTTTGCCATGACTTGTTATGAGATTCTAACAGGAATGCAGCCCTTTGAGGGAGTGGAATCTGTTCAATCAATGCCTTGTTTGGAGTTTTCATATATTTGTGCTGTATAGTTTGCAATTTAATTTCGTATTGGAGGATGCCAACTAGTGAAATTAGAATATGTGGAAAATCAATGGTGTGCTTGACACAATTTGTGTGAACAACATTCTTTGTTGTTTACCAAATCTAAATGATGAATCTAACCATCAGTAACTTCCAAATCATGAATACTTTGTTTCTTTTTCTTTCAATAGCTAACATTTGTAATATCCCTAAATCGAGATATCTTCAAATCTTACCACAATGTTAGCTTCAAACCCAAATTCTGATATAACATTGCAAAATTTGAAAATGTAGACGAGTACAAACAACAAATATATACACATTCACTATTCACAATATCATCTTCATTCATGGATCAAAATGGAAAAAGGAGTCATATATTAAAATTTTTCCATGTTCTCCTCTTATTATGATCCCTGCACCAGCTTTTCTAGGGTAGCCATTAGAAGCACCATAGAAATTTAGTTTCAGATGACCTGGGGAAGGGGTTCCAGGGGTTCCTGCCTTACATTCTTACAATTTTCCTATTTATCTCTTACCTCATTAATGTGAAGTGCAATGATCCCCTTTTGGGGAAATGCCTAGAAAAATAGGATGGCATGTCCGCAAGGAACACTAAGCTATATCACACACACACATAAGCCATATTAAAGGATTAGGAAAATCCTTGATGATAGCTAATTTTCTTTGCACTAAATATAATTGGCTGTTAAAAGACAATGAAATGAAATAGACAACTAAAGTTAGATAAGCCATAATTGTTAGACTACCTTTCCTCTACATGCATATACATATGGTGAATAGTAAATAAGCACAAGTGTACCTATATGTATGTCACAACACCTATTGTTAATATGATGACACGTTCATACATAAATAAGTAAGATGGAATGGACATTAACATTAATCCAACTCTGATATAGAAAGAAGATGTAAGGAGATAAAGTTATTAAGTTGAGAAATGGAATATGACTATCACCAATCTATTGTACATGTGTACCCTTTAGCATTCATTATTAGCACCTAGATGGGAATAAAGGGAATCAAACCATGACTTAAATTTCAACTAGCATGGATATAGCAAGGAACTTGCAAGTAATTTCTTTAGTATCATATTTAGATAAGCATATTTATGAGAAAGAAATACCAAAGCGTCGCATACACAAATAGTTATTGGTTAGAGATGGAAGAGTTTTCAAGTTTTGAGCAACAGATGGTCCAAAGCCTTCAGAATGCATATAGCCTTTGCCCAAAATTAATAACAAAAGAATTATAATTATCAAAAAAGAAATTCACTATAGTCCACTAAGTAGTACTATCAAATATTCATTTTTTCTGTTTGGCATTAGAATTTTCCAAACTCATTTTTGTATATCAATGTTCAATGTTCGATGGCAAAAATTTTATTTATTCCCTTTACAATGTTTAATACTGTTTAAAATTTAAATACACAATTGAAAAGATATAATTTATTTGTTTAAAATTTAAATACACAATTGAAAAGTTATAATTTATTTGTATTTTTTCATTATATATTCTGCATCTACTGTCTCACCTCCCCAACACAACATCATTTCAAAAATCTGGGATAAATTTTTCCTTCCAAAACTTGTCTCCTCGTGATGGAAACTTAGAGAAACAAAGATTTTTAAAGATAAATATATAAACCAGTGCTTGTTAGGCTATAAGTTTTCATAATTTTTATTACTCAAACATAATGATAAAGAGAACAAAAATATATAAAATCATGTACCTTATTCTATGATAGGCAAGTTGGAAGCTGCACGTACAATAATATGGTAACAAGTTTTTTTGGTTCTCCTTAGAATTCTAGGAATTCTAGGTTTACTCTATGCTCCAAATTCCAGATAACCTTCTATATCTTACAATTAGTTATCTTTACAATCTTTTTTATTTTATGCTATACAAAATAATATATGTACTCAAACAAGTCAAACTTTCAGACAATTTTTAAAGTTAATTTGTTCAACTAAAATAAACATACATAAAACAAACTTGCACAACAACATTGACATAAAATTCAATGCAGTTCATAACAATTATCTGCTTTTCAAGACTAAAAATCATAACTTATCACTAATTGACCTTCCACAACTCTTATGTATTTCAATTATAAACCTTTACAAACCATCATTTTCTCTACATTTGGTTTATGAAAAAGAAACAAATCGCTACTCACTATGACTAACAAAGTTGTTGTTTTCTGTTTGAGATCAAGAAGGTTCAAGTAGAAGATGGAAATGTGCTAAAAATCAATGGAGAGCGAAAGAGAAACGAGGAGGAGGATGTTAAATACATTCATATGGAATGCAGTGTCGACAAATTTATGCATAATATTATCCTACTTGCCGCCTACAATATGGAGGCCACTACTGCCAGCTGTCAAGCTGGTATGCTTCAAATTTCCCTGTAATTATGACTAAATGTGCTCCTATAAGTATCATTCTTAACTTTGATGTGTATATTTCTATGAAAGGAAACTCAATGCTAAATTTAACACAATTTTGTATCCAAAACTACAAAATAAATTGATACTCAACAAATATGTTGAGTATTATGTGAAAATTAAATAAAGTTGCATTTCAAAATGACATAACAGAATGCCTTTACAAGTATACAACAAGTGCTCAAGAATTGCAATGAGCACTTGTTGCATATAGCAATTTATTATCAAATTATATTTTTCTATTTTATTAAGGTTGATCCATTTCAAACAATATATCTAAACATAATCCTTTAAGCTAAACAATCGGTTGCCTCAAATTCTTTCCATTTCTACCTTTTCTTATTATGACAAATTGTTATCTATTCCAACCAAATATTTGGTGTACCCAATTGCACACAAAAAGTGCAATCGCTAGTTTATTAATTTGTTTAATGATAGTTACAAAGAGGTTACCTTTTTTTTTGTTTTGCATGTTCAAAGATGGGTAGTGGCTAGATGAGGGTGTAAAATCAATAGAAAATTGGAAATGAAAGGGCAGGGTGTAGGTGAATGACCCGATTATGGGAGGTTGCTATTGTTTTTAGTTTTAAAGAGGAAAAAGTCAGGAACAGAGAGCCTTTTTGTCTAATAAGGGCCTTATATAGATCTGGTTATTTCTATAGTAGATTGGACCATTGTTATGTCACATATTATATTTGACACTTTTAGTTTAATGATATTTATGAGTCATTTGATTCTATTTACTTATTTAATATGAAGTTCTCTCATTTTCCATTGAATAATCACTTTATGTAGTTCCCTGTTTCTGTTGAATGGTTACTTTTTGATGAGCTCCAACGCCAGGCCCAATTATTATATGTTACTATTATGTTTAGGTTGTTTTTCCCTTAAGCATGGTGAGTTGCAAATGTTGCATAGTAAGGGCCTCAGATTCCCAACTTCTTTAAATTGAAGCATTCTTCATGATGGTTTTGTAGCTTGGGCTTGAGAATGGTTTTTTTTTAGGACATCTTGTTGCATTATTAATTTTGTTACGCATTTCACGTTGTAGATGACCATCACCATGCACACAAAAATAAATTATGTGTGCATGATTTTCATGTGCATGGTGGGCCTAGGATGCTCGAAACGCATTGTAGACGACCGTTTGTAAGCCATTCAAGCTATTTGAGAGAAGCAACAAAAAATTTTGCATCCTTTTAGGCTTATCGAGGATTTAATAATTAGTTTTTATCCATGCAACCTAAGATAGATGGATTTAATACATTTGAAGTAAAGTTGAAGTAAAAGAGTATACGAAGAGTTAAGGGTTAGTTTTTAATGATTAATTGTTTTTTCTCCATTTGCATGATTTTTAAATAATAATTTTTTTATTTCAAGACTGGCAAGTGGCAAGCATGTATATGAGTTGGTTTGCACCTTGTTCATAACATTTTTTATACTATATTATTAAACTAGCGCTTGCACTTCAACAAGGTGCAATGGTTACGCCGATAGAAAGATATACTACGACAATGGGTTGGAGGGTGGGAAGGGGAAAATCACATGGGAAAAGTGAAAATAGCTTTTTTTTGTAAGACTTAGTATGCGTAACAAAAGTCAAGTTGACGATGTTGGTAGTTAATGAGATACAAAAATTGTTTTATAACAAGTAAAAATATTTTTGTATTATTTTGTACAAAAGCTATTTCGGGAGACACCCAAACAACCAATGGAAGGGATTGGCTATTGGACAATACAATTATTCATGGTTGGCAGTGTGGGGCTATGATATATGCTATTTTGTCTTCAAGACCTATAGAGGAAAATGAAGGGAAAGGTTAGATGTGATCATTATTTGTTGACATGTACAATGATTTATACATATTCAATTTATCGTACTACTATTAGTGGAAACCATCTTTTACCAATATAATTACAAAATTACCATAAGAGCATGAATATGTTGAAGTTATTGATGACATTGATGTCGTTGAGTGAAATGTATGCTTGAGCCTTGATCTCTTGTCCTTGTAGCTAATTTTGTCACGGTCTATAATAGGTGTGTGCAAAAGGGAAATTTGCATAAGAGGAAGTGATCAGTGGACAATAATTGGGAGAGATGTGAGGGAGAAAGGGATAAGAGTTGTGTACCTTAACTTCTTAGAGACAGTTGTTGTAATCGAGCTTCCTTTTCTTTCATCATTATTGTGTATGGATGGTTCTACATTTTTTAGTATCTCTCAAAGGATAACATGGGTTGGATGCAAAGGTCGTTCAACGATTTCACTCTGGATATGGCTATAAATGTTATCCTTGCCGTTCTATTTTCCCAATGTCGATAGTTGCTTTGTTTAGCATTAGGCCTTGGGATTATTTGATAACAATAAAAGTTGCATTTGTATGATTCATAAATAGACAATTGGAAATGGCATGGACTAAAAAAACCGTAAAATAGAGCTTCAACAGGATATGGGTGCTCCAAACGAAGGAGGGGCTACTCCAAAGGCAACACAATAAGCCAAACTATACCTACAATTAATAAAGAGATGTCTTTTACTCCAGTTTTCGTTATACATGCAACCCTTATTTTTTATTAAATATACATGTTATGAATATGTAAACAAATGGTCTAAGTTTAAAACATATCATTTAGCCACCCTTTAAGCATGAATAATAATATCATAAACTCGATAACCTTATAACCACTTCACACTTGCAAAGTGCTACTCATGATATCTGTTACAACTAAGCCTATACTGATACCCTTAATATTACAAAACAATAATTGTTGATGCAGCGTTCAGGACTAAACTTGAAAGATAGGATAAAATGTTATTGTTTTATCTACTTGATTATAAATTGAATTCATTTATCTATTTTATAACTATATATACTCAATGAAATAATTTAAAAGTAAATAAATATATGATAATAATCATGAGTATCCATTTCAACTACATAAATTATCCTCTATGAACATCTTTTAATATTTTTTTTTTATTAGTAAATAAATATATATATTTTTATATAGACAATTTCACCTAGAGGAAAAGGCCTAAAATAAACTATAGAATATTCTTTTTAAGAAGAAATAAAAGAAAAGGTATAAATAATCGATTAGAGACTTACTATTTACCTTTATACCTATTCATATTTAAAAATTAATAAGATCTTTATTTTAAGGAGCGGAGAATATATTCTTTTGTTCCCTTGTATGAAAGACTATTAGATGTGAGAAGAGTTGAAGATTTCTGTTTTGCTCCCACTCCTATTACGTAAACTTACAAAGGAATCTAGCTTTGCCAGTTTTTTTTGCTTTAATTTTTGTGTTAGACTTTCATTTCACGCTTGAATTTTGCACATTTACGGTGACCAAATTGTGTGGCAGGGATATATGCAATTTTGTTTATTTATAAATTTCTCCAAGATAATAAGGTTATCAGTAAATAACGTTTAATTATTTTTTCTCCCTCTTCACAATTAAAAACGGTACTGCTACGAATATTATCTAACCTCATAGATAATTCATTATGTGAATTTACTGTTTATGCTTTTCGTTTCGAAAAAGAAAAATTCATGATATTAATAATCTAAATGTAGACGGTACAGAACCCAATGTTAGCACTAAAATATTATAAGGCAATAGCGTGTTTAACCCTAACAACAAATGGATAAGAGGAGCTCACCCGCAGAGTTGTTTTTTCAATGATATCCAATTCCACATGAGTTTATTATTGCTTAACTCCTGGGAGTCGTGCAGCCCAAACGTTTGTATACATAGAAGAATGAATACTCTAACCATTGACGTTGCTAACTCTAACGCCGATATTGATAATAATACTATTTTGTCATTGTTGCCCAGGAAAATCCATATCAATGTTATGTTCAATATTATTATTATTTATTTCTTGTGAAGACTAGTGATCAATAATACCGCTCCCGAGTGTTATTACTACTGGTATTCATATTGATATCAGCCAATATCAAAATATTCACAGGGGAAGCTTGATTACATAAGATTTGCAGATACTGCTCTCAGCCCGGGTTATGCAGCAAAGGTCAATAAGCATGCAAAGCTTTATCCAATTTTTGGATACTGCTCTCAGCCCGGGTTATGCAGCAAAGGTCAATAAGCATGCAAAGCTTTATCCAATTTTTGTGTACTGAGGATCAGTAACTTTGAGGTGAAGGTATAAGGAAATAATTACAAGCAAATATCGATACATGCCCCCAAACCAAATTTTTAAACTATTGTGACAGCTAGCACCAAATTTGACATCGAATCTACGAATCGTTGACTGTCGATGGTTGAAAAGGCTAAAAAATAAAATAAAATAAAAGGCTTTCTAAAATCATTAGCAATTTCACCACAACGACTGGCGTACGCTTGAATGAGCAGATCTTCTAACGCACAGTATATCTAATTAAATGCTCACTTTCTAATTTAATAGGAGGAAGAGAAGGACGGAGCGAGATCAAGAGCAACTGCATAGGGGTCCATACTAAGAATTAATGGCCAACTATTGACTATAGCTGGGGTTGTTGGCATCCGAAACCCATCAGCTGTTTATTCTCATTTAAATGTAGCTTCTATACTTCTGTTTTGAGAAATGTGATACTTGTTATCTGTGTATGCGGAATACGCCCTCACAAGAGTTAAATTGTGCTCCGTAACAGAAATTATTACTATGGATGAGAGCGTGGACTACACGTTGGTGAATTAAAGAAGAGGTGAGGCAAGGAGTAAATCATAAGGAGATGCTACTATTCAGAAGAAAAGAAAATAGGACTGGAATGGAGCTTTTTCCATTAACCACCAAGGTCGTTGAGGACTTCCATTCAAATATCTGTAACTTTCGAAGTCACAGATATGTACATGTTTTTGTTTGGATGGACTGTATCATCTCTTTCTGTGGAGCAGCTTTATATCTTTGTACAGTCTTCAATGAGTACCGAGTAAAGAAACTCTCTCAAGTATGAACACATGGCTTACAAAAAAAAGACGCGAAAAAATATAAACCTACGTTTACTACAGAGGGCCAAATCTAAACAGGACAAGGGTGGCCAAAACAGGAGCAAAAACCAGAATTGCAACTACTGTTGATTTATTTTGGTTTTAGCAGTCACAATCTACCATCCCAATCATTTTTCAAATTAAAATGTAAAGCCCAGAGATCAAAATGTAAGTCAGGTATTGAAGGTTTACTGACTGTTGAGCTTGTCCAACTGAAGAGAAGCGCGTGGGAGTCACTTCAATGCCTCTCGTGAAGAGCTGGTACGCTGCCTCTACTCCACTGTAAACATGACCAAACAGAATATCCAATCAAGTCAATATGAGGTTCCGAAGAGCCTTAAGCTTCGAGACTGGGAGGATGGTACTCACCCAAATTGCTCAGCAATGATTGTTGAGCTTCTGGGTGTCACTTCAAGGGCTTTCGTGCAGGGCTGGTGCGATGCCTCTACTCCACTATAAGCACAACCAAACACAATATCTAATCAACGAAGCAGAAAATCTGAACAACCTTAAGCTTCGAGATTGGGAGGTTGCTACTCACCCAATTTGCTCAGGAACAATATAAACTAAACCAGCCCAAGTCTCTGAAGGTCTTTTCCCAACGTTCTCGCTTCTACCGTTTACTTCAAACTGAAATCGAAAACTATGTATACAATGCCTATAAAAAACCACACAGTTTCAACATTCAAACATGCAGGTTTTATTTTCAATGAAAACACAGAATTAAATTTCAAATAGATACTCAGCTGAGATTCTGCCATAGAGACAATCTATGTCTAATAGATATGCCAAAATCAGATATCGGTGAAAATTAGTCCATAAAGTTTTTCCATCACCCTATCTAATTCACTCGACTTTTTTCATTGTAACTCCTATCTAGTCCAAGACGCATGTGCCAACAGCATACATGTTTTAGAAACTCACCTCAAGATTCTGTAACACGTTGGTGGAGCCTTTCTTTGCCAATGCTCTGCTAGACTTGTATGCAAAATAGGAAAACGTAGACAAGGAACGTGAGTTGTATGGCAGAATTCCACATGCTTCTTCGCCACCGACAATTTAACCACGCAGCACAAATCTCGTCCAGGTGAGCGCCATTTAAACTTGCTTCAAATTTAATGCATGCAGTGAAGTTTTGGTGGCCTATTGAATTGGATGGCAAGCACGGAGACTGCAAGGAATGGCATGGAATGGTGCGGGCGCACTCCGAGCCATACCCGCTGACACAAGGCAACTTTGAAAACCTGCGTTTCGTGTACTTTTTGTGGCCTATTTTCAAACTGTTGGGATAGGGATCAGGATGCATCCAGACACCCACCGCTTGTTCAAACACCACAATAAAGTCACCGTGATTTGTTCAAACGCCACAATAAAGTCGCCGTAATTGTTTGGGTACTTATAGCAGAAATTGGTTGAATATAATGGCTTCTTCAACAACAAGTGCATGTAGCTACAGCAGCCTTGAACGGCAAGCTATACCTATCACGTTGTCTCTTTTGTACCTACTGAGTTCTTTCCCCACGAGATGTAAAGCTTTCTCATATCTATTGTCGTAGCTGGAATTCAGAGACAACACGTCGGACGGTGCTGTCAAATGATGTTAATGTAGGGTGTGGCTTTTCTTCGCTTCGTTAGAATAAATTAATGTTAGATTGTTCGACACAGATTACTTGTCTACATAGCCATATGCCTGTCACTCATCATCACCCAAAATCATAATTAGCACTTGCACCCCAATGAGGTGCAATATTTATGCCAATAGACTAATACATTTTGGTATTATATTATGAACATGTAGAAGTGTTTTTTTTTTGGCGATGAGCTTTTGCAATCTATGTATGGAATTCTTGTACTCATTATTTGAAATAAAAATAGTAATCAAAATGTCAACTGATAATAAAAATGTTGTTTAAAATTACATACAAATGAACTTAAAATAAAATCAAGTATATATAAATAGATGAAAATATAAACATAAAAAATTAAAGAATAACAAACTCTTAACATTTTTGAAATGACTAATTTAACTACGTTGATTCTAGTATCTGGGCGTTTTCTCAAAATGTAAAATCATAAAAAAAATCAGCAAATTTAAGATCAAATTTAAGATCAAGTATGCACTTCAGAATATAAATATAAAAGTAGTATACACTATTTCACTTTAAAATTTGATTTCTTAAAATAAGATTAAAGCTTCCCTTTATTGGACCACATAGAGAATATAGAAAATGTGAAAAATATTAAGGGAGAGGAGAAAACACATAATGTAAGACTGCTATGTTAATTGGATAAAAATATAATGACATTTTATTATATCAATATGATAAATTACTATTTTGATAAATATTATAATTATTAATAATATAATTTTCTATATCATAAAAATCAAATAGACAATAACATTAATAACCATAATTGTAATAGCTATATGAATAATAATAGCATCAATAATTATAAAAAACTATCAATGTCATAGTAGTACAATCTTTGAAATATTTGTTTTTATCTAAAACATAATATTATAATAAGTTAGTTAATAAAATATAATCTTATGCAGTGCTAAAGTCAAATAAATTCCTTAACAAGTTAGTAATTAGTTAAGAATAAATCATGTTAAATAATTGTCTATACAATGAAAGATTATAAGGTGTGTAATTATCTTGAGAAGAAAGGAAAAAGCATCTAAACTATTCCTTAATTGGGAGAACAAATATTCGCCTAAGCATGACAAGCAAAAATCTTTGAATATATTAAATATCAGCTAATAATAGTTTTCAACCATGTGAAACGGCCTATAAAAGTAAAAAAATATATGTGGAGCTTTTCTAGTCATATCCACTATCAACCAAATATCTACAACCAAATATTTAGTACAAGCAAATATCTACCACAATAAATTTGTAAGTGCTAGAATAAATTGCTAAGTGCATCCTTGTGTTGGATGTCATAAAATAAGATTTATGTTTAACTACAACCAAATATTTAGTACAAGCAACTATCCACCACAATAAATTCCTAAGTGCAAGAATAAATTGGTAAGTGCACACCTATCATAGTGCTTTCAAATCATATATGGTGTAAAAAATTTACAAATTACACACTCATATGCTGCATGCCAAAAGCATTTCCAAATTATTGTCATGTCTATATGACTTACATAATTAATATAGTTTAATTCATTGAAACAAATTAATATGGGACGCTAGGAAAAAAACATCTGTCCTCCCCAGCTACCATATGTGGCACCACCCAAAACTTGCACTCTTCAATCACACCTAAATGGAATCCTAAATCTACCCAAAGCTCAAAAGAACCTAAGCCCAAGTGCCATTCAGGTTCTTCAAACATGAGTTTTGGAGGTAGCTACAGAGGGAAGGTGCGTTGCATAGGACTATAGAGGAAACTCTTGATTTTTTTTGTTGCATTCCCTGATTCCTAGCAGTGATGACCTATGTGCAAGTTTCTATATGTGCTAGAGGAGGACCCTATTCAGCAGGGTGAGGCCATGATTCCATCATTCTCGTGACCTTCCTTTCTTATTTTTGCAACGATTTCCAGTATTCATAGAAACATTTCAAGTAGTCTTTCTGTAGCTCCAAGACTCTTGTCAGTGTGTCCCATTTAGTATAGGAAAATACCAATTGATTTTTCCACCATTCCAGGGTTTGTGTTTGTATAATGGGGTTCAACCCTAAACAAAATTCCTGAAATGAACCACTCACCTCGATGCCAAAATGCTAGGAGAAAGGAAGATTATATTGGTAAAGCTCAAAAAAATTTGTGAATAGTCTAATTTAACATGTATTTTATAGAATTTGGTAGGTTTTCTTTAAGCACTCACCTTTCTATTTGCCCCTTTATACAGGTTAATAGTGGGGCTCGAGCCTGGCGCCACTGAGGTTTGCAAAAAATTATGTAGCACACCAGAACAATGTGCCTTACAATCATTACCTTCACTAGCTTAAAGGTCTCAGGAATATTACCTCTTCAGTGGAATTGAAATGCCACATATCTGAGTTTAAGTTGGAGGACCTAAAGCTAGAGTCTAAGAATATATTTAAAACCACCCCAACCATGATCTCGTGCCTTGAATTTTTTCCTTGCAGCGAAAAGGCTATAGTGGTAATTAGAGACAAGGAAGGACATTTAAGCCTATGGGATGCTCATTGCAATGCAGAGGAAGGAGATTATAATGGGCTTCATATTTATCACCCTCAAACTTCTGAGATTACAGGCATTGCATTCCAACCCTTTTCAATTGCAAAGGTTCAAACTTGGACTATTTAACTTGTAAATTTAGGTCTATAATCTATATAAAAATACTAAACTGAGGTAACCAGTGAAATCCTTGTAGTGGAGTTCCATGCAGGAGGATAACACTTCTATTTTGAATGAACAGCCTAATAGTGGAGAATCTACTTTAAATAAAAACATTGAGGGAGCTCAAAAGAATACCTGCCAAGCCACTTAGCTAGATGCCAAAATGTTGTGTCTGTGCCTTGCATCCATGTGAAGGCCATCTTAAGGTTGCTTCACATTTATTACCTCCAGGGAAGATTTGTTGTCTTATTAAATTGTAGTTTGCAAATGAACACCCCAAGAATGGTGTAGAATGGTGTAAGTGGGCTCCCAGCCATACCTGCTGACCGATGCATGTACTATGAGGGATGGATCCCATCGGCTAAAACTCTTGTGATAGGTATCAGGATAAGTACATAGTATAGAGGACTCACGAGGAAAGCCAAGGGTCAAGTGAACAACCATAGTACTCTCCATCCGACAATCCGATCAGCCGTGAGGGTTCCGATGGGGTCTCCGGCGTCCTGCTGGAATTCAGGTGGGGTTCCCCACATATAATAGCCTATCGGCTAAATATTTTTACTCTCCATGAATCCGGCAGGACAAAGCCTGAAAAAATTATCAGCATCAGACAGTAAACTTTTCCAGTGGGAATTCCCACCAATAATAGTCTATCGGCTAATAATTTATAATATACAATATTTTATAAAAAAAATTAAAAAAAAATAAATGACTGTTTTTAAATATTTAAAATTTAAAATATATATACACACAAGTTTCTTATATGCAATGTTTAAATATCTTATTTCTCATTTTTCATAACATAGAATTTATTAATAGTTCCTTTAACCCTATCCTATGTTGTTAAGAGTATATCATGATGCAGGGACATATAAGTCATAGGACGTCATATTTACTTTATTTCTTTATAGAGGATAACACTAATAAGAGAACACATGCTCATCAAAACATCAACTACCAATGCCAATGTGCCCTCCTTTGTTGAAACCTTTACCCTCAAAACTTGGGTTAAAGGGTAGATTTGGAAGGCCTCGTCACACCTTCATAATACTTTCTTTAGCCCTAAGTTTTGCATCCGGTCATTAGGAACATTAAGAACAAGAATATACTCCTGTAGTGTTACTCATAAACATACTGATGCTAGCTATATCTATCAATATTATCATTCCCCTTTTTGACACATTCAAGAAGCTTTAGAGCTCTTATTCAACTATTTACCTTAGTGGGAGGTAAAAACATTATCATGTGCTCTACATATCTTTGCTTGCAAGTTTTAAACTTCCAATTTCATTGTCTCATCATCTCTATCAAATTCATTTTATTTCTGATAAGTTTCATAGTTCATATTATATAGTGTAAGACAATTATTAATCTATGTATTGCATCTGGTCTTTATGAGTTTGAGTGATGGCAATGGTAAGAATTGTTGCCATGTTTGATCCTTTTCCATGATTATTTTCTACATAAAGAACCAATTAAACAAACTAATACAAAATTACTAATAAGAATCATTTATTAGCTTGTATATGTGTCTTTATCTACCCACAAGTGTGCACATGCATGTAAGAAGTCATTTATAGTAGCTTTTTGTAATGTCACAGAATTGCACCTAGGGGAAATTCCACATTTTCATACTTTTTCCTAGCATTTATGCATGACACCTTAGAGCATTAATGACAAAAATTCCATCAGTCAAAATTTCATGATACAAACTCCATCTAGACTTGTAGCAGAGCAACAAAAGCCTGATGACGTGTTTCCCAAAAATCTAGGCTTTGGATGCCTATGCAGTGTATGGATGTCTGCGTGACGTGCTAGCGTCCTGGTAGTCTTTCAAGTTTGGGTATGTGCAGGATCATCATGGAAAAAATAGGCGCGTAGAAGTGGCAAAAATTCAGAAAAATCGAGTTAGGCAACTTGGCGTAAAAATTGAATAAGTTATCTATATTATTTCAACAATATGTAAGAATAGAATTTGTAGAAATTGAATGTAGTTCTAAACTACTAGGTTTGTTTTTTTTAATCTATTTGGTGAAAACTTGAAATTTCAATGTAGTAGTACATAAATTCCAAAGGGAAAAATAATAAGTAAGAGGACTCATGTATCACGATGTAGATGCATATTTTTTTGTAATTTTTTCCAAGTAAATAATTAATTATGAATTTTTATTACAACTTTTAAAAATATAAAAAGACTGCATTAATGTCGACCACCTTAACTGTCAAAACTTCATGAAATTCAATTTTTCTTTTTTTAATGCTATAGTATCTCACGAAGCATATAATTTGACACATATTTTGGATTCAAAAACTGTGATACCATTTGAAAGCTATAGATGTTTTTCAATTAGTCTATCGATTAGGACTTTAGTCGTAATTTGAATAGAAAATGAATAATAATTACTTATTAAATTCAAGTAAAGCATAATTTATATTGGTGGAAGGTGAGAATCTCCTTTAAAAATCATTTCCATTTCATCAATTTTGGAAGAAAACAAAGTCGTCAGCCACATACCCATCATATTGCCACTTTTGGCCCATCATGATTCTGCACATACCCGTTTGAAACAGGGAATCTGAAATCATGACTCTCTCGACACATGTCCTAGAAGTTAGATTTTAGATGTAATGGATCTTTTTCACCCTTGCATGCATCAAGAACCCCTTCCTTGCTCTTATTTGGGGTTGGAAGTCATTCATTCAAGCTCTCCTAAAAAAATTCTCCATCTTTGAGTTCTCTTCATCTTTGATAGTTGCACCCTCACAAGCCAAGCCATGCCAGACTAAGGTCCTTCTAGCAGCAACAAATCTCAAGCAAGCAATCAATGGTGTGTTTGTGTGCTTCAAAGAGGTTCTAGGCACATGGGTAATGCTCTTTCTCTCTCACTATTATTTCCTACTTGTTCATTTACTATTTTGTGGTGTGGGTTCTACTCCTAAAGTGGGGTTTTCTTTCACCACACACTTTGTTTACTTTGTTTGCACTTGTTTCCAACTTGGTTGTCTGTGGAGGTGGGAACACCAAAACTGGGGTCTAACTAAGGTATACCCCTATACAGCCCCAATCTTTTCCCCTCATTCTTCTATGTGTAGGTTTTAAAGTGGAGGTTGGAGTGAAGACCCAAATGTCTAGTAAGAGGTAAGCTTTCTCCAAGTCCCCTTGTGTTTGTTATAGCCTTTGGATTCTTGTTTAGTTATTTCATTCAATACATCCTAGATCTAATCCCAGAAGTGAAACTTGGTTATGCCCACTTGAACTCCTAAGCCCTCTACTGCTCAGGAAGCTAGTGCATGTTTTAGATGATAGCGAGCTGCACTGGTGTCCTGAAACCAAGCTATTGTGTTTTGGCCAAGAGATCAATCATCTGAGGTGGAAATCTTAGAGTTTCACTCTCTCAATATCCGAAGTAGTTTTCTCATAAACATAACTTGGGTATACTTCTTTTGTAGGATCTAAATACCCTCTCCAGAGATCACATGACCGAGGTATTGGACCTCAGTCCTGAAAAATTCACACTTTGACAAGTTAGCATACAACTGATTATCTCGCAAACACTGCAATACCTGTCGCAAGTGCTCCTCATGTTCCTCCATTGTTCTAGAATATACCAAAATATCATCTAGGAACACAAGAACAAACCTATCAAGGTATGTACGAAATACCCCATTCATAAGACTCATGAACACTGAGGGTGCATTCGTCAACCCAAATGGCACAACCGTGAACTCATAGTGACCATACCGCGTTCGGAACACGGTCTTATGAATATCTGACTCAAAAATTCAAAGCTGATGATATCCTGACTTGAGATCAATCTTTGAAAAGATGGTAGCACCCTTGATCTGATTGAATAGATCGTCAATCCTAGGAAGAGGATACCGATTTCTGATGGTCACTTTGTTCAACTGTCGGTAATCAATGCATAACCGAAGTGAACCGTCCTTCTTCTTTACGAAGATGACAGGTGCTCCCCATGGAGAAACACTAGGGCGAATGAAACCCTTCTCTAACAATTCCTCGAGCTGCAACCGAAGCTCTTTCAGCTCCTGGGTGGTCATACGATAGGGAGCTCGTGAAATGGGCTCTGATCCAGGTACCAAGTCTATCTTGAAGTCAATGTCCCTCTGAGGAGGCATCCCTGGAATCTCGTCTGGAAAGACATCGGAAAACTCCTGAAGGATGGGGTGACTATCAAGAGAAACCTTCTCTTCTCCACCTCCTAGATCCAAATCATCCACTGTAACAGCGAACAATTGGCAACCTTGCCGCATACACCTTCTCAACTGCATAGCTGAGATGATCCTCAAGGAGATCGGCCTCTGAACCCCCACTACCTCTATCTCTCTACCAGATGCCCCAATGCATCTAATCGACTTACATCGATAATCAATGACTGCACTATGAGCCTCTAGCCAATCCATTCCTATGACAACGTCATAAGAACCCAATGGAATAACACGAAGGTCCAAGGTAGTCTGGAGAGGTCCAACCTCTAACCTACACTCTGGCACAAGGGAAAGGGATGCAACTTTTGCACCCGAAGTTAACTCTACCTGCCACCTATCGACCTGCTTTACCGCATCCAGTCTACATCGCGCCACGACCGATGAAGAAACAAAGGAATCAAATGCCCTAGAATCAAATAGAATAGAAACTGGGTTATCCCCCAACATACCATAAGCCTCAACGACTGTACCCTGGTGCTCTGCCTGGCGGTTGTCAACCGCTGCAAATACTCGATGCCCACGGCTTGCATCTCCTATAGTCGGCTCTGACGCCGCTGGTCCCTGAGAATAACCCGATACGCCCTTATTGGGACACATCCTCGCTATGTGACCCTGTTGGCCACACGCAAAACATCCAGTGCCTCTACCGAAGCCCCTGCCTGTACGTGGTGTGCTAGACTGCTGCGCACTACCCCTGAAAGAAGAATGAGAACTCTGCGTTGGCTGCTCAGAGTTGAAGCGTCTCATGCGCCTCCAACTCTTGTCCCCCTGCCTCTACTGGAAACCCTTATGTTTCCCCTGGGAACCCTGCTGCTGCTGCTGACCACCCTGAGACGGACCCTGCTGAGCTCTAGAAGGTGCACCTCCCTAAGGCTGACCCCCTTGAGCACTAGTCCCAGCTGCTGAACCACTGCCCACCTGCACTCCTACATGACCACCTAAGGCCATCGCCAGGTTCTCCTCAATGAGCCTGGCCTTATCGACCGCCACCTCCATGGTCCTGGGTTCGAAAACCCGCACTCCACCACTGATACGAGCGTTTAAGCCCCTGAGAAAATGTTGTACCAACATGCCCTCGTCATCACCTATGCCCGCATACTATTTGAGCTCATAGAAATGACGCTCATACATCTCTACTGACATAGTCATCTGTCGAAGGGTGTGGAACTCATCCCCTCGACGCTGCCTCCAATGCTCGAAAAGAAATCTAGCCCGAAACTGCTCTAGGAACAACTCCCAAGAAATTGTACCAATGTCCAGATGGAGCTTCTGCTCCTCTAATCTCCACCAAGTGGAGGAAAATCCCCTCAAGTGCATGATAGCGCACCTAGTTCGAGTGTTGCTACCATATGAGTGCTTAGCAAAACACCTAGTCAAGTCAATGAGCCATGTCTTTGCCTCCAAACCACTACCTGATCCATTGAAAATGGGTGGTCATGCTCTAAACAAGTCCCTCATATGGGCTGCTACCTCTGAATCAGACTGAACTGGTACCTCTCTCTCTCTAACCACCACTAGCTCTACCTCCTACCTAGGCCCAAGGTGGGCAAGGGTCTCCTCTAACAACTAACGCAACTGAGCATCCTCGATCCTGGGTGGATCCGAATTCTGATTGCCATCTCCCTGAATATTCTAAGAAGCATGTTGCTCCTCATGGTCAGAAACAAGTGGAACATGTGGCAGTGGGTCTTGTTGTTCCCCAACGCGACTGCCTAAATGGCCACATCTACGACCCCCACCTCTTCCACATCTGGGAGGCATAATCCTACATAGACATAATAAGGTATTAAGCACAACACACAATTAAAACCCACACAACTAATAGCTTAATGGGCTCATCATAATCCAAGAGTACCTAGTGTTTAAACCTAGGCTCTGATACCATGTGTAATGCCCCGCCACGCAACCCTAAGGGAAGTTGCAAACTACTAAACAAATGCACAATTTTTTTTTGTTTAATTACAAATACATGTAAGATTACAACACAGCCAACAATCCCCTAAGGTTTCGAGACAAAGATTAATTAAATCACAAATTAAAACAACATACATGAAATGAAACATAACAACATTCACTTAAATAATTAAAGCACATACATTGCATACATGAGATTTTAATTTAAGACCATGAGATCCTTCATGGTTACCAATAACAAAAGTTTTACAATTACAATTACATCACTCATTCCCAGAATGAGGTAAATCAATAACATGATTGCTTATTACAATTTCCACCTCAATAACAATGAGGGGTAAAATAAAATACAAGAATAACTAACATAAATGAAGCCAAGGTAGCAACTAGATCCCACGAGCTCTCCAACACAAAAGTCTCATCCACATAAGCAAACGCCAAAAAAAAACGGAGTAAGGTGCACATTCCACCCAACCAAGTGATACCCGAAGGCTCACCCCCTGTGCTAGGAGATAGTAACAAGGATTTCAGGTCAAGACCAAAAACCTCTAAACATAGGCAACATGACTCAACTTGAGAAAGATACGAACATGGCATCGCATGACATAAAGGTTACAATGCTTCCAGATTTTAAGTAAATGATCACATCATAAATACAAACATAATGTTGACTTAGGAGAAGTGTCATCACAATGTCACATGGGATATCTTGGCAAGTCTTCCTAGGTCCCGGCCCCCATCTCGAGATATCCTGGTAACCTCTAACAACTCCCGGCCCCACATACAAACCAATGCGGAAACCGTTATCTTTCGAAGGGACAAGATAACGATCTTGCCATTCCAGGCCTTCTCGTCTCATCCCAAGTCTATACAAGCACTTGTGTCCATGAGCGAGGAAAAATTAATTTTTTTAAATGTTGGTACCACCTACACTAATCAATTGATTTAAGTTTTCACTGAATTAACCAACTTACATTGAGATCTCTTGGCACCACTTTGTGTGCCGGCCCTCAATGTAAGCCACTTCTCTAAGACAACACGTGGAACTATACCACAACCAAAGGGTACTCAAGTGCAACCTAGGGATAATGAATCCCTAAACACGACATAAAGTCAACGTATCTTGTCCAAGATAAAAGGTCATAATTGGAAACATTAAGCACACTACCCAAGGTAAGCCAAGGTTGACCAACATGCTAGCAACCCCAAACACATAATAGAAAATCCTATCTGGAAGGCTTACATAGTACTAACTAGATTGCCCCACACCTAGAAATGATGCCAAACATCTAAAGAAGCATTACAGGCAATTTAAAATAATCTACGTTAGGATTTCTTAAATCCAATTCACCCAATGACGTAGTGCAATTCAAACAATTTAACTCAACATAAACTTTGCACAAAATTAAGCGTCTCAAGTTACGTTGACAACCACAAAGAGTTTGACTATTCGTTCAATTCTTGCTGACACAATCCACCAAATAATTTAAATCAATTTTTTTTTCTTTGATATACAATGATTTACCATAAACAATTTTCATCTATCTTTTACAAATACTTCTCTTTTTTAAAAAAAAAAACACATTTAAATATATATATATATAATTACACATATATTTAAAAATACATATATAATTAATATTTAAATATAAAATAATAATCACTTAAGCACTCATTAAAATATAATATAAATATATTATAATATATATATTATATATATGTAATATCAAATTAACATATATAATATATATATTAAATATATATATATATATATATTAATTATATATATATATTAATTATATTTTAATTATTAAAAATAAAACAATAATTACGAATTTTATATTAATATATATTAAATATATAATATAACATACATCATATATTGTATATTTAATATATAATATAAAAAACACATTTTAAAAACCAAAGCGAAGTCAAAGTAGGGTTTGGGCCACGCCCTACCCTAACAGGGGATGCAGCCCCCATTGATGGGGGCGGTGGCCTGTGTGTGTAGCATCGGCACTGCCTCCACAGGCCGTTGATGCCACCAATGGGGCTGCCATGGGGTGGAAACCCCTTCCTCATTCCATCACCCAAATAAAAACGGCGATTCTGTTTTATGAAATCCACATAATTTCAATTGGTAAAAAAAAATATTTCTGGTAAAAACTAGAATATGAAATTTTGAATTTATCTTCTCATAAATTTAAAAAGAAAAGATTCAACATATATATATATTTATATATATGTATATATGTATATATACAATTGGGTATGTATATATATATACATATATATAAATATATATATCCAAATTTTCAACTAAAAGAATCAAATATACAGAATTTCTTCATACCCAGATTGGGCAAATACTCATTCTTAAAACAAAACAAATTATCATTGAAAACACATAATTTAACCCAACTATATGAAGATTTCTCCTTCTTTTCCAAATTTAAATGAAGGCCATCACAAGCACACAAAATTTCACAAGAATTTCCATTTGAAGCACCATGTTTTGATCAAATTTTTTTGTTGCAAAGTTTGATGATAAAATTTTGATTCACTAAATTTTCACAATATCTTTTGAGAATTTTGATTCAAATTTAAATGGAGTTTCATGATGGGTTTTCCCTTTCATTCACAGTTTTAAATCTTCTATGAATTTGAACAGCTTCTAAATTATTTTCAAAATAAAGAAATTGCACAAAATTTAAACAATAACCTTGTGTTTTCTCCAAGCTTGAAGTCTTTCAATGGAGGTTTTCCTTTTCCTTCCAATTCAGCTGCACCAATTTTCAAATCTTCTCTTCCCAATTTTTCTTCAACCAAAATCCATTCCAAGTTTGCTCTCCAAAATTCAAAAATAAAATGAATTACCTTATGCAATCCCTTCTCCAAATTTGTCAAACCCCTAATTTTGAACTCACCCACCAAAATTTATTGCTAAAACTAGATATTTTATTTTTTTGCAAATTCATAAACAATTTCATTTCCAAGTGTAATTTGCACAATATTATTTTAAAACAAAGATCTATTTTTGCAACCAAATGATAATTAAATTTTCTTTCTTCAATAAAATTGAATTTACCAATTCACATTTAAATCATTCTCTCAACTTTATTTTAAAAAAAAAGGAAATATAAGGCATAGTTTTATTTTTTCTTTTTTTTTCTTTTTGATTTAATTTCAATATTTAATAATGCTAACACAAATATTTTAATTTAATTTATCAATAAATAAATCTAATCCATGATTAGATTATTTTATTGATTGAATTAAATTAACTAATTAATTAATAGTCACTCATTTATTTATTTTGACAATGCAATTAAATAAAACAAGCACCGATTTAAATTGCAAATTAAATACAAGGGCAAGGGGAGAAGAGACAACAAAGAAAATAACTTATCCCAACTAACAACCCGACGACA
>VDFB02252616.1:156401145-156563552 GCA_007258455.2 Sequoia sempervirens | reverse complement strand
TTAGAAAATTAGCTGCTCCCTAGATAAAAATGCCAAAGGAGGCACTAGCAGAACCACCTGTTGATCAATACCTTAAAACAAAAAATTCCCCTAAGATCACAAGGCCAGCTACCCAGCTGAAAGGGAATAGAAGCTTAATAGGAACCGAAAAAAAGGAATCCTCTGCATGCTGGACGCTCTGATTTGATGGATCAAAGTCTAGGCAAGGAGCTGGAGCTGGGTTCAAACTCATGAGCCCAACAGGTAAGACGTTTCTAGCTGCCCATAGATTGCAATTCTATTGCACCAACAATATAGCGAAATACGAGGCCTTAGTCCTTGGCCTTCTCATGGCCTTGAAGAAGAATGTAAAAATGCTGCAAGTTTTCAGGGATTTTGAGCTCATGGTTTAACAGGTTAGGAAGTTGTATTCTTGTCATGATCGGAGACTTACAAACTATAGGCATAGGGTTTGGGATCTCTTAGATGGCTTGGATGCATTCAATATATAATTGATCCCTTGTGCTCAGAATTGTGCAGCTAATGCCTTGGCTCAAGCAGCTAGCACTCTACAACCCCTCTCTTTGTCTGGGCTCAAGAAATTCACTGTTGAGCTAACGTCTACACCATCAGTCCCAGATAATGTTACCCACCTGCAAGTCTTCAATGATGACAAGCATATCCTTCAATTCATCACGAGTTTTGATGTCTTCGCAACTCAAATAATTGATGAAGCTGATCCATAGGAAGCTGAACTCGACATAGAGGGGGTTATTAACCTCAAAACCAACACAATCCCCAGAGGCATGGTTTAGCTGAAACACATATTTGACTTGGATCAGATCAGAGATCAAAATCAACAAACAAAAAAGGAGGTCATAAGCAACCAGTGCAATGCTCACAACCTTGGGACAGTCGAGGAGATCAAGAACATTTTTATCGGCAAGGTGTACACGCTAGAGGAAAGGAAGGGAATCACGGATGCATTGCAGAGGTACCATGATGTGGTGGCATGGAGCTATGAAGATTTAAAAATGTATGGCACTTCTGTCATTACTCATACCATCCCTCTCAAGACAGAAGTGAGGCCATTCTGCTAGCGGCAGCGCCCTATCAATGCCTTGTTGGAACTTGTTGTTTACAAAGAGGTGCAAAAGTTGCTCTCAGCAAGAATCATTTTTCTTGTCAGACATTCTACATGGGTGGCCAACTTGGTCCCGATCACGAAAAAGAATAGGGAGATTAGATTGTGCATGGATTTTCACAATCTGAACCATGCCTTGGAGAAAGACAACTATCTAGTACCTTCATTGGATGAGGTGCTGTAGATCGTCAACGGCTCCCAGATGATGTCTTTCCTGGATGGGTACTCCAGGTACAACCAGGTAATGGTACAGTACGAGGATCGTCACAAGATGGCATTCACCACTAAATGGTGAACATTCGCATACAGAAGGATGCCTTTTGGGCTCATCAATGCTGGCGCCACCTTCCAACACGCCATGGACATTGCCTTCAAGGACCTAATTGGCAAGTGTATAATCATCTATATGGATGATTTGACCATATTTTTTAAAAGGCGGGGCAATCACGTCTCTGACTTATGCAAGGTATTTCAGAGGTGCAAGGAGTTTGGGGTTTCCCTGAACCCCAAGAACCGTATCTTCGGAGTGACTGAAGGTAGATTGCTTGGGCATATCATTTTAGAGTAGGGAATCTCCATAGATCCTGAGTGCATCAAGTCCTTACTCAAAATTCAACCCCCAGGCAGCAAGAAAGAATTAAAATCTTTCTTTGGAAAGATCAACTTTGTCTAAAAATTCATCACAGGTTTCACGGAGATTGTTAAACCTCTTAATGCCATGCTCAAACAAGATGCCAAATTTGAATGGACAGCCAACACGAAACAATCCTTCAAAGAAATCAAATGGGCCATTGCTGAGGCACCTGTGTTAGTTAGCCCGGATTATCTGAAGCCATTCTACATCTACTCATTTGCTTTAAAGCATTCCCATGCTAGCATGTTGATCCAGAAGGACGATGAAGGAAATGAGCATCCGATCACCTTTATGAGTGCCCCCCTCAAGGATGTGGAATTGCGATATCACAACATTGAAAAATAGGAATATGCTCTCATAAGAGGAGTGAAGAAATTTAGACACTACATTCTACGCAATAAGGTGTTTGCCATTGTCCCCGACCCGGCAATGAAAACGGTCCTCATGAAAAATGAATTGGGCAAACGAAGAGCTAAGTTGGTCACCCTGCTCCAAGAGTATGACATGGAGATCCAACTAATGAAGCTAGTGAGAGGAGAGGCACTCACCCACATAATTGCCGAAACAGTAGCAGAAGCTAGACCTAAACTCACTATGTAGCAATACCAGCTTGAGGATGTCTCCCCGGGAGAGTGGTACCAGAGTGTCGTCTACTATCTGCTGAACCATAAGTGTCTGCCGCACCTACAAGAAGTCCAAAAGTGGGCCCTAAGATTGAAAAGCAATGGCTACATGCTGCAGGGTTCCATTCTCTACAAGAAGAATCATGAAGGCATTTACTTAAGATGCCTTAGCAAGGAAGAAGCAGATCGAGTCTTGAAAGAGTTTCACAACAAATTTGGCATGGGAAATGGTTCTGATTCTTTCACAGCACATCAGATATTGAGAGCAGGGTATTATTGGCCAACCATCTTCAAGGATTTCCATTGCCACGTTCGTTCATCTCACACATGTCAAACCGCTGCCACTAGGGAGAAGAATGTTGCTATTCCACTACAACTTGTGCTGGAGGTAAAGCCGTTTGCGCAATGGGGTCTCGACTTCATCAGTCTGGTAAGCCCTCCCTCATCTGCGGGACATAGGTACATTCTTACTGCTACTGATTACTGTATTAGATGGATGGAAGCAATAGTATGTAAGCAATGCACAACTGAAGTAGTTACTAATTTCCTGGAAAGTTTCATTTTAAATCACTTTGGTTGTCCGTATGCTTTGGTATGTGATAATGGACCTACATTTGCTTCATTAAAATTTGCTAGTTGGGCGTTTGACTATGGGATTGCCCTTAAATTCTCATCTAATTACTACTCCCAGGGCAATGGCCTTGTCGAGTCCACGAATAAAAATTTGATTACTGTGATCAAAAAGCTGCTAGATAGGAATCCCAAGGACTGGCATACCCAGCTCCGTTTCGCCCTTTGGGCTGATTGCACTCGCCACAAGGTTGCCCTTGGCGATTCCCCATTCCACCTTGTTTATGGCCTAGAGCCTATATTCCCCATCTATCTGAAGATTCCTACTCTTCAGTTCATCAACAATGTTTATGAGGGAGGAGATCGTAGGGAAGCTCAGCTAGTTGAGCTCTTGCATTTAGAGGAAGTTTGAAACTGTGCAATAGAAATTTTTTCCAAACATCAGGGTGTAGTTAAGAGATGGTTCGACCGCTGAGCCAAAATCAAGGCCTTTAGAATTGTCAATTTGGTCCTATGTTGGGACAAGGCCCATGAAAAGAAAGGGGGACACAACAAATTCAACAAGCTCTAGCTTGGCCCCTTTCAAATAGCTAAAATTTTGGGAGATAATGCCTTCCGCCAAAAGACCTTAACTGGTGAGAACATCCCGTTGCCAGTCAACAGGCAGCACTTGAAGCATTACTTCTAGGCTTGAGCTCATTCGAGCTCATCATTTTAAATAACTTGTACATAGGTTAGGGTAGTTTTCTTTATGGCTTGCTTGCGTTTTGTTTGCGTCGCTCTTTTATTTTAACCCTCCCGGCAGTTTTGTTTCAAAAGTTGTTTCTCGCTCCTTTGTGGTGGCCGTGCTTGCTTGACAAGTGGTTCACTTTGCTGTCTGTTCTTTGTATTCTTTGGCTAAACATTAACTCTCAATTATCGATCTTTGAAAGCTGCATGTGAATGATTTCCTTGCTTGAATTCTGCTTAGAACTTGACCCTTAGCTAGATCTTCTTACACACATCTCGGATCTCGCACAAAGCACCTAAGAATAATTTCTAAAGGACCGTACCATGGTTGTTATGACACCCAAGTGAGTGAAAAATATCAAGTTTGCTCCAGTGACCACTGTAGTCTCAAACCCATTGTAGGCTTCAGTGCTTACCCGGTCAAACTAAATGATGAAAGAGAAGTGAAATATGAAAGCAAAAGAGAAAAAAATGGAATTTTGTAAAAAGAAAATAAATGACCGTATAGGTGTTCGGATAACTCTACCGGGGCTATGGATGCCTGATCGGTAGTAGAACAATATCCATGAGATTGTAGTGACAACTCCATCAAAGCTATGGACGCCTGACTGGCAGCAGGGCAATATCTAGGTTACTTTTGGTGTTATACGATTTATGTAGCTAGCTCGGTTGAATTGGTAACCCTGGTCACTATCCTGAGGAAAAGAATGAACTCACTACACACACACTTCTGAGATGTCCTGTAAGTTGACCTAATTAAGGATCTCGTTCTCCCATATTCATCTTTGGAAGCCACTCTTGGTCTGCGAAACCAGAGATTCTGGGTCCTGAATTAATTTTTATCCTTAGAACGCTCGGGAACGTTCTTCAGCGGAGTCACCATTTGTTGTGCCCTTAGCACACATGCCTTGTTTGGAATGGGGACCCTCTTTTCTTTCACCTTGTTGGGTTGTTTTTGTCGTCGCTTCATTTTGCGTCCCCCCTTTTTTGATCTCTCGGATGGTCGATGTTGCTTCAAAGTTCCATAATAAATTGACCATGCCTCCCCTTTTGGTTTTGCTGCATTCCAGTGCCTCACGGAGTCCCTCTGGTAGTTTGGCCCTGCCAACGGCCTCAAACCCTGCCGGGCCCGAGCGTCCGGGATTCCCCCTCCGGGTTTCCTTGTGGGGATTTTCATTCTTGGCAGTGTCCGCTAGGCATCCTTCTGGGCCTCAGGGTCCGAAACCCCCTCCTACTGCCTGTTAAAACTTGTTCAAATTTTCTGACGGCGTTCTGCCATCCGGACCCCAGACCCTGGAGTTCTGCCTCCGAGGTTCCGTCCGTGTTTGGCCATCCATGACGGCGGACTCCCTATGGCATCCTGCCCTTCGGGTCCCACCGACCTCTTCGCTCACTGAGGTCTTCGAAGTTCCTACCGGCCATCGGGTGTTTCGAGCCTGACCGTCCAGAATTTCATGTTTAGAATTCTGTGATGATCCTGCCCTCCTTGACAGCGGATCTTTGGAGGCATCCCGACCTCCGGGCCCCGACCCACTTCCCGCCGCCACTATTGGACCAACTAAAAACATCAAATGGTCATTTTGTTACGCCTCCCCGGTCGCCAGGCTCCGGCATTCCTGCCACCGTCATCGACCTATTCAAATCCACCAACCTTTTTCTACCGCTGTACCTACAATAAATGCTATGATTCATGGCGGTTGGGGTACAAAATGCCCAACCTGGCCGGTCATTTTCATCTTGCAGGATTGAGTGAATTGGACAAGCTATCATTTCGAGCCCATCGTCTCCGACATCATCACGATCGTCTCCCTTAGTGTCACTTCATCGACCATAGGTGGATCCCACGTCTCCCCACATATTGCGTTTGAGGTAGGCCATCTGCTTGCCCGTCCTGAGCTTTGTTTCATGATTTTGAGGGATTTAATTAATTGAACAATTATTAGGAGGGCATAACGTTCCTCGCTGATCCAGAGTTTCTCCCTGCCATGGTTGTTCTTCACGTAGGGAGAACGTCCTCCTCGGGCTCGAAGCCCGCCATCACCATTCGATTACCAAAATTTGAACACCTGCCAACGGCGATTCTTCTCTCCTGGCCCGGCCCGTCGGGCGTCTCCTTTCAGAATTTCACTTGCATTCCACCGCACCTACACTTCAGAATCCCCCTGCCTCCCGGATGTCAGATCCCAGCCTCCTCCTCGCCCTGAAACCTCCAACTGAGAATGCCTCTGCCGGGCCTCTTGGGCCTAGGACCCCATGATTCTGTCTCTGGGGTTCCCCAGCTGTTTTGCCATCACCCACGGTGAAGCTTGTCTGGCGTCCCGGTTGCCGGGCTCTGCCTTCCCTTTTGCTTTTGTGTTTTGGTGATTTATCTCGTGGCATCCTTTTGGTCCCCGGGCTCCCGCCACCGGGTCTCTGCACCTCATTTTCCGTTGCCCTGATGGTGAGCTCCTTGGTGCCGCCCGTGCTCCGCATCCTGCCTGCTTCCTCACTGTCGGCTTGTTTTTCGCATTGACAGAGCTCCATCCTTCAGCCCTTTGGGCTCCGGCTGCTAGGTCTCTGCACCTCCTTTTCCACCACCCTCGTGGCGATGTCTCTCCTTCCCTACAGCCCTCGAGTTTCGCCCTTCCTGTGCTGCGAAGGCATAAATTAAAGAGCAATGGCGGACCCCTCCCCCAAGCCCAGTCTTACCCCTCGCTATCCAAACATCCGTCCAACCACCGGACCCTGGACCGCCATTCGATGTAGAATCTTGCTGAAACTCTGAACGGCCCTCTCCACACTGGGCCCCGTAACCCAGAATTCCTGTCAACGCCCGCCGTTGCAAGCAAGTCGTCGTCTGGCATCTCGGCCACCGGGCTCCACCCGGCCGATTACCGCCAAGCTCAAGAATGAAACCCTGCCGCCGAGCTCATGCTCCTGGACTTCCTGTCCCAAACTTCCATTTTGCGTTGGCCGTCCCAAACGGAAAAGTTCGTGCATCTTTCTGGTGCCGCCGGCCCGAGCCCTCGAAAATGAAATAACACACAACTGCCCCCATATGGCCCTCCAGGCCCCGGACCCCAGACTTCCGTCCTTAGATTTTTGTTAGCTGTCTGCCACTCCAAAATGCTATCTCCTGATAGCTTCCTAGCATGAGACCTCCGAGCTCTCCTAAATCCACCCAAACAAGCCAAAATCTGGAATCTAGCTTCGACCCATGTGCTGATTATTGGTCCTTTTCGTCGTCAAACTCTTGAAATATTAAAATTTGACCAAGAAAAGTCTCTGGGGGCATTCCACCGTGTTTTCCCTTCCAGACAACATTCTTGTCAAGGAAGTCTGGCCCTCCAGGCTCAGATTGTCCAAATTCCCTAAATCAAAGATCAATAACATCTAGAGAAGAAAGTTCATGATATGCTTGATTGATTATTTGAAATAAATATTATTTTTGAGATATGGACTAACATGAATGCTTTCGTGACCCATTTTGCTAACTTTACCCTTGCTTGCAGAATATATGGAATCGGGTGCAGGAACTTCAGGGGCATCCGCCAAAGGGGACAAGGGGAAGAAGTCAAGAAGGACCCCTCAAGGGAAAGAAGACAAACACCAGATGAAGTATCAATTCCAGGGCGAGCCGCTCCACTCAAAGGTCACAACCAACTAGAAGGAAATCACTGACACTAACATTGGCCAAGTATATATAGATGAATTCACGCAGAGAGTCAGGGTGAACCCGATAATGAAGAATGCCAGATTGATACGGTAGAGTGGAATAGCTAAGGCTATTGGTTTCCCTCCATCCCTCGTGGCGCCCAAATTAGTCATGGATTGTCAAAAATCATACCAGACTGATACCAGAACAATTGTCGATAAGGAGGGAAACATTCTTGCAGACATGTTGCCAGAGGGGATCACCAAGACCTTTCATATTCCCACATTCCAACAGATGGAGGTCCCCACATTAGAAGAGTTCCAGGTGGCGTGGGATGATAATCTGACAAGATGCAAGAAATCTATAAATTTGCATTGGTTCAAGGAAAGAAGGGGTAGCACTGCGAAGGTTCCTCAAGAGCTCTTCCGTAGCGATTTCCATGAGGATTACCACAACTTGGTAACCATGTTAAGCAGGGTTATGGGTCTTCCAATGGCCGCCTACTTCCAGTAATGGATGGCCTATTTCATTGAACAAATCCTATGAGGAAACGAAGACGTCACAACAAAGGTTTCATTCTATTGGGGAGGAATCATAAGCAACTACTTCCATGAGCAGTTTGTCAATGTGAAAAAGAGTTCCAAATTTTATAGGACCTCCTACCTTGTATACTCCTTGGCAGATCAAAGACAGTACAGTGGATTGTTTGTAGCACCTGATCAGGGGCAGAAGTGAGGAAGCAAACCATTTGATTAGTATCTGCAGCTCCAATACCAGAATTTCAAGAAAGATTACTGCAGGGTTAATAACGCCTTCATTGGCCATATCATCAAGTTGATCACTGGAGATTTCGAGAGGAGGGTCTCCCATAGCGCCAGAGCGCTTTTAAAGCAATACGCCTTCCTCTTTATCTGGTATCTGAAATTCACATATATCTGGGCCTAGGGCTTCACCGAAAGGCCAAATAGGCTACCCCGATACCCAAACGACAGAATCATCCTCCTGGAGCTTTCTCGGCAGCTCCAACACTTGTAGGCCATCTTTAGCAACAAGTACATAGCAGGGATCTCCTATCCCATGACTCTTGTCTAGGGCATGTACCGACTACAGACATCACAATGTGTTGGTAACTCTGAGAAGGAGCTGAAGGAGTACCATTTCGACTGGCACACCGCTCACCCACGGATGGACCCGCATGGCCATGTCAGGAAAGCACTGGGACCAGCTTATGCCCATCAATATCACATTGAGGATTTCTAGGCCAACTACCAAGATGACAAAGAAGTGCGTGCAAGCCACTACATGCGCATGACTATATAGTTCCTGAGAAGAGTACAACCATTTCTGGTATCGGACCAAGTCGAGGAAGACGAGTCCACAATCATGCATCCGAGGTACCCTGTGGTTACCAACCTGCTAATACCATCAGTTGACTGGGATAAACAGGAGGTCAATGACCTGGACACCATAACCCAGCCAGTCTTGACCCGTACCAAGGAATGGATCAATGGGCAAGTGGCTCATCTAAAGAGACAAGGGGTGGTTTTGACCTATAAAGGGCTCAAAAGTGAGCCGAGTGCCATAGAGGATGTTGCTACCACCACATCAACTGGCGGGACCTCCAAGTCTCCTCCCGTCACCAGGTCCTAGAAAAGAAAAGGAATAGAGATCGAGCAGTCTCCAGACCCCAAGCCCTCTGCAAAGAAAGAAATAGGAGGCTCATCCCCCAAAAGGCTTAAACAGGCAGAAGGTGCGGAAGAATTGCGGCCTCCCTTAGCTCTCCCTGCCCCTCTTGTTGCACCACCCACCTCCCTGGCTGTGGTCACTGCTTCCCCACTAGCAGTGGACATTTTTGTCCATCTTGCCTCTTCACCTATGGCCAAATCAGTAATAATCATTGACTCCTCTTTCGGGGTAACTACTCCCCCTTCCTCTGCTGCCATGTCGCCAATCACATCGTTCCCCCTGGCAACCATATCATCGCCTATACCCGTCACCACTATTCCTGAGGCTCTTACAAAGCATATGCAAAACCTTCCCCCTGAGCTCTCCCAGATCTTCATGGATCCAACTCTCCAAGCAACCCTTGCCCAAGTCCTTGCAACGACTCAACCATCACGACCGCCGATAGGGCCACCAGCTATGGAGGCCATGATGCAAATCTCAAAGGAGTTGGAGGAGTGAGAGCAGGAAGCCTCGAAGTCTATTGAGGAGGAGGCTGATGAGTATCATGAGCACCCAGAGTACGAATACCGAACCATCGACAGGGTGGTTTATGAGGAGGAAGAGAGGGGCTCTTCCAAGAGTGGGGACGAGGAGGATGGCTTGGGTGCTAAGGAAATCATCCAGACCTTTGATGATGACCTTGAGGAAGAAATGGCACAACAATTGAAGAATGATGGGACAGAGGCGGAAGGGTCACCACATGGTGAAGAAGGGCAGCCACCAAAAGAATAGCAGACAAAGGACTTAACCGAGGCTGAAGCCCATGTTGTTAGAAGTCCCGAGGCTAGGGATATTGAGGAGAAGAAAGAAGAAGAAATAGCAAAAGAAAGTCTGATATGGAAACCATCTACCGGGCTGCCTATAAAGCGCCTCGTGTTCATTCATGACTCTGACGAAAAGGAGGAGGATGCTACTAAAGAGAAAGGAGAATCCCAAAAGGAAAAGGAAGCAGAAGTCTTACCTTTGAATGAGAGGGGGGAGGGTGACCGTGATTTTCCCAAGGGGAAGTCTGTTGTGCCCGAGTGGTTAGAGAAGTAGATCGAAAGAAGCACCCCAGTGCTAAAGGACCCAAGGGCGAGGTTGGAGGCCATCTTGGCTGGAGCCCAAATCACAACGAAGAAGGAGAAGAAGCCTAAGGTCTGATCCAAAATAACTATGAATGCTTCTGGCTCCCAAGTGGCACAAATTGCAATGCCCACTATGGGCCAAGTTGGGGTGAGCTATATCATCTCCACCATCAACTTGGGAACCGCAACCAGAGAGCAGAAGGTTGAGCACCTTGAGGAGTCAGTGGCTACAGTGGTGCACCTAATAAAATAGGATAAAATCTTCAAGGATGAGCTCAAGGCACAGGTTGCAGCATTAACAGACTATATATAGCAATGGTCCTCAGTGGACGACCTACCCACCACATCTGCACCTGCGCCTTAGTTGCTTTCCAAAGAGAAGATCGACAAAATGGAAAGAAGAAAGAACTTGGAGAAAACCACCGAGGACTGGTTCTAACAAGTCTCATACGTCGGGAACATGGGAATCAGTAGGGTTGTGCAGACAACCAACAAGTTCTTGGACTTGATACAATCTCTGGAGAGCACAAAGAAGCTCTACACCAATTTCCCTACAACTTACGACTCCACCTTCTCAAGGATCGAAGCTATCCTTCAAATGCTTGAAGCCACGTGGGAGAAGAAGCTTGCATTTAAGAAGGAAGATCACTGGCTGATGGATATATGGTGCCAAGACTTCGACAACCAGAAGGAGAGGTTGGAGCAAATCTTGGGTAGGGTGGATCCTGATATTGAGTGGATCAAGGAAATCTAGGCAGAATGTGCCCGATATCTCAAGTTGACGACGGGTTATGATATGCCCACTGTGAAAATTAATCCAGAGAAGATCAAACCCTACTTCTAGGAAAAGATGAAAGATGGGATGGCTGGAGAAATGACAATGGAGTTCCTAAGTTTTTCTGCCTGCGCCTTTGACCAATCGGAGCTATTCAGAGACCAAGGCTCAAAATATGATGAAGATTGGAAAAGGCTGGAAAAAAATACAAACGAGTGGAGCTACCAGGCATTGTGATGCAAAGTCATTGAAGTAGACAAACTCGAGGAGGTCGTCCTCAAGTTCATCGAATACACAACCTCTGAGGGACAAGAAGACAGCCCTGCCAAAGATGAAGAGCTTTTTGAAGAGTAGCTATAGCAAAAAATAGCAATTTGCTGAAAGACAAAAGAGCTACAGTGCCATCAACTAGAGGATGAAATAGGGTAAAAACAAAATGTAATTTTAAATTGTAGTCTATTTGGGGGTAGGTGAAACCCTATTTTGTAATGAATCTTGGCCACACAATAAGAATGAATCTTGGCCATTCATTTAACTTTTGGAAAACTATAAATAGGGCACTCCTCTCATTTGCAAAAGTGAGAGTTGAGTTGTTGTAAAGACATGCTGTAGAAATTTATAAGGAAAAAGCATTGACTTGGTGTATTTTCTTGGTTTCTCCCATGTTGCTTGATTCAGTCTCCAATGTTAGATGTTTCACTTAGATTTTATTGTTGTTTAGTTAACTGTCTTATTTCTTTGGATAGATCTTAGAAGTGCTATTGGGTGATCATGAAATTTCTTGCCATGTTGATGATTTCTTTGTCCATACTTTTTGCTATTTGCTGATGGTAGATAGCTGTGCAAAGTTTGCCTGGACTTGATTTCAAAGCTGCTCCAAACATTTATTTTTGATTCATGCATGTATGTGGTGGACGAAGGACAAAATATTTGCAGACCTTAGAAGATAGCACAATTTCCATGATACTATGAAACCCTTGGTTAAGTGGGATATTGTCT
Source organism: Sequoia sempervirens (assembly GCA_007258455.2). Lineage (NCBI taxonomy): Eukaryota > Viridiplantae > Streptophyta > Pinopsida > Cupressales > Cupressaceae > Sequoia > Sequoia sempervirens. The sequence continues at coordinate 156,551,673 of VDFB02252616.1, read as the reverse complement.
TAAGAAATTGTCCATTGCAGGAACTCCATTATCACTATTCATATCTAGTTGCAGACTTAGGAACTTTTCCTCTCCCTCGCCTTTTTCCTTTTTTTTAATGACTGACCTATGCTAATGTTCATTGCACATTGTAAAGCCAAATCCAACAACAAAATGGAGTCCAAGATTGCTGTTTGAACCTACAGCCAACACATGATAGCTTCCCATCCTAAGAACTCCATTTCAAGATCCAACTTCCATGCTTTATGTCCATACTTTGTATTTCTTGTAAGAACGCCTTTTGATTCCAGCAAATCACATCAAACTACTGAGGTATCTAAGCACTGTCATGACTTGACACCTGAGAGACCTTGGGATAGTGTTCTGCAACCCGATTGTGGAAGATTGTCTTTCAAGAGAGGTAGTGCACCTACGCACTGCCTATGTTGAGAAGTGCATAAAAACACCATCAACAATAGGCTTGCTAGTAAATTTGAATACCAGTTACTCTGTAGAGGTCAATACTAACAAGCCTTATACTTTAAGAGACAAATCCTCCAAATTGAAAATCAATTTCCTTCGTACCAACAATCCATGAGTCCTAGTCCTTCGTCCATCTACCCTCACTATGAAAAGTCACTTAACACCATCCATGGCATTAGTCCATAACAAACATCCATTAATAAACCTTATCCTAACTTTCACAAGGGAAACCAACTATCCACTAGTCCATTTCAAGTCTCCACGTCATATGCTAGTCCTTCACCTATCAATCTCATCCAAGTCTACATGCCTTATCAACCATCTACCAACTCATGTCACGTCCCCACAACATACCATATTGATTTGGTCCAAGTCTCCACGTCCCATTTCAGTCAACCTTACACCAATCTAGTCCAAATCCCCATGTCTTATCCTATGATATCACAAACTAATCCATTCCAAGTCCCCATGTCATATCCTATGATGTCACAAACTAATCCAGTCCAAGTTTCCATTTCATATCCTATGTCGTCACCAACCAATCTAGTCCAGGTCTCCATGTCATATCCTATGTCACCACATACTAGTCCAGTACAAGTATCCATGTCCTATCCTAGTCCTTCACTCACGAATCCAATCCAGGTCTCCATGTCATATCCTCTTCCTTCACATACTAGTCCAGTCCAAGTCTCTACGTCCTATCCTAGTCCTTCATCCATTAATCCTTTTCAAGTCACTCCCTCCCAATGCACATTTAGTCATGAAAATTCTATCATTACTCAAAGCCACATCCCATTGTCTAAACTTGAGGATACATGTCAAAACAAAAGCCCAAAGCATGACATCATAATGTCACCTTCATGTCACGATTGAGGTAGTCCATCCCATGACCCTATCTTAAAGTCCATTCAAGAAGTTCTTCAGGACAATCATGACATCCAAAACACACCTATCCTTAACAACAATTCTATTTCTGATTATATCATCCATGACAACCCCATCTTTGACCAAGACCCTACGATTGACCAAGAAGTCCAAATCCATGACAACCCCATCTTTGACCAAGACCCTACCATTGACCAAGAAATCCAAAATGATCCACTCCTTGACCTTTATGCCATTTATGATCAAACACTTGATGACCCTATTTAGGCCTTGACTATTGACACTTTCCAAGATGAGACAGTTGCCTCCATTGGAACCATAGATGGTCTTCCTTTAGAAAAAGAGTCTTCCACTATGGACATATTTGCAAATGATGAAGCTATAGCTAACTTCATGGGACTATATGATAATGACCATCAAGACAATTTTGACATTGACTTGGAATCACCAATAGAATCAACTGAACCTAACATGTCACAAGACCACACTAAAGATATCAGTTAGAAATATGTCCAACATGACAATAAAGCTAAGACACTTTATCAACTAGGGTCATCTTTCTTTATCAGAGCAAGATTTCTCGCAGATGAGAACATTACAAGTGACACTATCCACATATACCATGATGGGTTAGAATCTTGCTTTCAAAACAAAAAATACCCCATCACAAATAGAACCTTTCAAAGCATGCATTATCAAGGAAAAGGACTAGGCATACATGAGAAAGGTATTCTAGAACCAATACAATTTCAAACAAATTACAGACATCAAGGTCTTGGCTATTCCTCAGACAACAAATCAAACGATGTTAGTGGTAGTTCCTCAATATTGGGGGCAACTTTATCAGATATAAATGTCAAAATGGAGTCCATGAGTGATCCTTGTCATAAGATTGCTTCCAACACCTCTTCCGTCCACACCATAAACCGTCAATCTCAGCATCTTAAACCTTCCCTTTGGGACCAACAAAAACAAAATTCATACAACTCAAAAGGTCAAAATTAAATGTCAAAGGCCATTGAATCAGATAAAAAGACAACTAGGAAAATGAAATTAAAATGGATCCCAAAGAAAGATGGATCAAACAAAGAAAATATTCCAAATTCTAAAGTTAATCGAAATGTGGAGCCACAAGCAAAGAGGACTCCCACATATAATAGATGTCCACCTCCTTCAAAATGGTCATCAAGCAAGGCATATAAAAGCAGTGGTTCCAAACACCGTCTAAATCAAAATTCCAAAATCCGTCATCCACCATCCCAAGTTTGGAAAATAAAAAGTGATTCATCCAAACTTCCAAACAACCTTTCCACATATACCATCATTTCTAATAATCCTACATCACATCTAAAGTCCAAAAATCCTATGTCACACATTTGTCACATCTTGGCAGCAACTCTTTACCATAAGGACTCTCATGGCACTCTATTGCAATGTGCGTATTCTAATAAGGCCAAATGTAGTATCATAAAGGATCATAATGACATTGATCAGTTGTATGCAAGTGCTATGATCCTAACAAGAAAAATCCTTCAACAAGGTCATTATTGGTATATCATGGCACCAATTTCTACATCAGCACCGTTAGTGGATTCAGAACAATCAATGGTCATCTAAAGCATCCAGGCTATCTACAAAATCAGAAATACAAAAAAAATAAAAAATGTAAAACATTGTCACCCTAATGAAAACTTGGCAAATAGGGATCTTGGTGACACCAAAAAAATTAAAAAGTCAATAAAATAGTAAAAAGAAAAATTTCATCCAATGGTGAAAACCTAGCAAACAGGCGCCTTGGATAAGTACCATGATGAAAACCTGGCAAACATGCATCATGTGTAAAATAAATCATCTATGTGGACTTTTACACTTGGGGGCAAGTCGTCTCATTTCCCATGCCTTCCTCATGACATTTACGTCCATCTAAGCCCTATCATTTCCACACATTTTTCCCACCTACCTTGGTCTTGACATAAAACTAGCACACATAAATCATGATTTGGGAAAAAATGTGACATGCCTATCCTTTGGTCATACATTATCCGTGAAATTTCATGTCATTGTTGACATAACCTTATTATATTTATGTGACATAGTCCTTGAAAATCATATGGCAATTCCCTTAGTCTCATGTCTCCCATCCTTTACCAAGGCCACCTCTCATCCTTTCATGTCTATCACCTATCTTGGATTTCCCTTGTCAAACGGTCTAAGGATACTCCATCATCCATTTTCATCTTAACCAAGTCATTCCAAATGCAATGAGTCTAATTTATACAAGAACATTATCCAAAACATTACTTGACTTTGTTCCTGGCCTAGCTATAGACCTCGATACTTTTGTCACACTATTATCATCCTCACATTGTTTCAAGATGTGTAATTCCCACGTCAAACAACATTTTCATCACCTATCAATTGGTATTTAGCTTGAATAGGGAAACAATCATGTTTGTCCTTGGATTCTCATGTGTAGGCATCACTCACATGCATTTTTCGTGATCCTCTTAAACCATTAAAAAAAGACAAAAAAATTACAAAAAACCCAAAAAAAAAAACATAAAATGGAAAAATCCAAAAAAATTACAAAAAGTCCTAAAAAAAGACAAAAACATCACAAAGAGTCCTAAAAAAAGACAAAAACATCGCAAAAAGTCTTGAAAAAAGATAAAAACATCACAAAATGGCCTAAAGAAAGACCAAAAATATTGTAAAATGTCCTGATAAAATACCTAAAAATCAAAAACAGTCCTAAAGAAACCTAAGCAAATGCCAAATTATCTCAAGAACACAAAACAAAGTCATTTCAAGTCACATTTCATCATGTCAATCATATTAGTCAAGTCTTTGTCATTTGTCTGAACTAAGTTGTCTCTACACCTTTGCTACATAGGCAAGACTCATATTTGAGTCCTCGAGACATTAGGTCGGTCCTTTTAGGTTTGTCCAAATTAAATCATGTCATTTGTCACAATCGTCACATCGGTCAAATAAGTCAAACATAGTCAAACTAAGACACAAGATAGTCATTCGAATGTTGACATTCCAATTATGACCAAATAGACAATACAGTCCAATCAATCTTACAGTCAACATCAGTCAACTTGCCAAAACATATTAGTCAAAACAATGTCAATCTCATCACTCTTTGGTCCTCTTCAAGATGTGTCCTTCTCGGAGTTAGACCTCTTCAAAATGTCCTTTTTCTTTTTTAGGATGTGTCCATCCTAGAAATAGGCCTCGTCAAACCATCAACACCATCAAATTGGCAAAACTCTTAAACTGTCAAAACTGTCAAACCGACAAGACATCAATCTTTGGCAAACAAAAAAAATGGTTGTTAATCTTTATGGTATGTCTTGTCTTATCTTTGTCTTATCTTTTTGTCTCTTGGTCATGTTACTAGCTACCTCAAGGATGTCCCATGAAGGATTTAGAGGTGCGATGACATCTCCTAACCTATTTTATTTTCTTTGACTACTGCCTGTGGATTGTCTTTACAAAAAGAATGGGGCAACATGACCCTTAGTATGAGTTAGGACATTCCTTGTTTGTGACTATCTATTTTTCAAGTGGATGACCTTGTACACCTCGGTCTACATCATACCATGGTGTTTCTTGTCCATTTGTGTCACTTTTACCGCCCAATGATGATTCGAGCAATGTCTATTAGTTCTTTAGCAAGTGTTGAAGGATTCCTTCCCATCCCACTCTTCTTTGTTTCCCTTCTAACATTTCATCTAGTTTGCATCTTCATCATCCATATCTTTTGCACTAACATTTCTTTATCTCTTCATATTCTAGTCTTCTCATCCATTTTGAGACCCCACTCATGTTCTCTAAACCCATATGTCCTCTCGAAGGGGCATACCGTAACCTTCCTTGTCATTTTTCCTCATCGTATTTTGCATAGTTAGGGCATATTTTTGACTTATTTTCTTTGTCACGTGCGGCATGCTACATTATGAAAAAGAGGGGAAAATGTAGACACATAAAAATGACCTAGGCATGCAAGCTTCATTTTTTATCTTTCGTCCTATCATAATTATGGCATCTTCATTATGTCCTTGGTCCATATTCCACTGTTAATTAAATAATTCATTATTATCTAATTAATTCATGTCTATTGTATTCTTCATGATTATTAAATAAATAAATTATATTTATTTATTCAATATGTCACTAAGGGTCTATTATCTTCTTACAATTAAATAAATTTACAAATTTATTTAATTACCTTTGTTCATTTATTCTTCTTGATTATTAAATAAATCAACTTCATTTATTTATTTAATATGCCACTAGTTTTCATAATTAAATGAATTTATTAATTAATTTAATTATTAATCATATCCTCTAAATTAAATAATTATCTTTAATTATTTAATTTCCAAATTTAACATTTCCCTCATTTTAAATAAATGAAATTATTTAAAATGATCTCACATTCTTGACTGTCAGTTCACTTTGGTAAATAATCCGAAAATCGATTATTTATTGTCACACAAAATCCATATTTTGAATTTATTTAATTCAAAATGGTAATATTCTTCCAAAAATTAAGTAATTGAGCAAATTATTGATTTTTCAAATCTTCTTTTCAGTTCAATCTTTATCTTATTGATTTTTTGAATCTTACAAATCAAGCAGTCTTTATCTTCTTGATTTTTGGAAATCTTTATCTTTTTGGCTAATTATCACATATATTCTTGACCGCATATTTGATTTTATCAAATGCATCTTGGCCACTCATTTAAGATTATTTCCCTAACCCTAATTATGGGTTGTCACATGCAATCTTGACCTCTAATTTTAGGTTTTCATCAGCTTTTAATCTTGGTCATCCGTCCAAAATTGCATTTTCTATAAAATGCCAATTTTTCTCACATTTTGAGGGACATGGCTTCTTGATATTTCATTTTGGCATAATATTTGAGTCTTAGTCATAGTCTTGTCATTTCTTGTCATAAGCATAGTCATATTGACATAGTTTTACGCTTATCATTTGCATGATAGCATAGCATTTGTCATTCCAAATCTTTCAAATCTTGTGTTGGAAATTGTCATAGTCATTTTCTCACACACTCAAATATGAGGGAAACAATCACATTTGCAACAAGTTAGAAGGTGTAATGGAGATCAATCATGGATTTTGAAGAACATTGGTGAGCTTGTTCATGTTTTTATGTTTTTTGTTAATTTTCCCTTGCACTTCATTACTTAATGTTGGATTTTATGTTTAAATGCTCTATTATGCTAAATCCATAAAATTGCATCGTTACATGTTGTTTCTCTTGTGGGAAACAAGGACATATTGCCAGAAAGTGTCCTTAGAGGAGCACTATAGGTTTTAGCCAGAGACCAGCTGCTTCTGAGCTAACAGTGGGCGATGCAGGTAGAGCACATCGGGTATTTGTGGCAGTGGACAATCTCCAAGGTAAACATAAGGGCACTGTATTTGAGACATTAGGTGCGTTGTATGGCACTAGCATTTCCATTCTCTTTGATTCTGGAGCATCAGATTAATTCATTTATCCTTTAGCAGTAGAGCATTGTAGACTGGTGGCAGCAAGGAAGGCATTAATTGGCAGGTCAAATTGGCCTCTGGGGCAAAGGTAGTGGTTGAGTCACTAGTTTAGGGTTGTAATTTTCAAATTGGGTCACTCATGACTATGGTGGATCTCTGAATCCTACCTCTTAGTTCATATGATGTGGTTTTAGGTATGGATTGGTTGAGTGCCCACTGTGCCATTATTAATTGTTGACATAAGGTTGTGCGTTGTGGTGATGATGCAGGTAATGAAGTTGAGATCATTGGAATTCATAGACCTATCTAACTATGTTTGATCTCAACTATGCAATTAAAAAGGTGCTTCATACAGGGCTGTCAGCTATTTGCAGTTTCTGATAATGATTTGGACTCAAAAGAGAGTCAAGGGATCTCATTGGATGACTACCCCCTTCTCAAGGACTATTCTGATGCTTTTCCAAGTGAAATTCTAGGGATGCCACCAAAGCATGACATCAACTTCAGAATCGATCTTGTTCCTAGAGATGGCCCTATATCTCGGGCTCCATACCAAATGACAACACAGGAATTGTAGGAGCTTCGTTTGCATCTAGAGGAAATTTTAGAAAAAGGATTCATTTGTCCTAGTGTTTCCCCTTGGGGAGAACCAGTTATATTTGTGAAAAAGGACGGTTCACTCTGATTATGTATTGATTATAGGCAGCTCAACAAAGTGACGATAAAAAATTGGTATCCTTTGCCGATAATTGACTTGTTCGATCAAATAAAAGGAGCTTAAGTTTTCTCCAAGATTGATCTTAAGTCTAGCTATCATCAGTTACGAATAGATGAAGCTGATATTCATAAAACTGCATTTTGTACTCATTATGGTCATTATGAATTCACTATTATGTCATTTAGGTTAACAAATGCACCATCAATTTTTATGAGCCTGATGAATGGAGTCTTCCAAACCTATTTGGATAGGTTTATACTTGTCTTTCTCGATGAAATCCTAGTTTACTCTAAATCAATGGAGGAGCACGAGGAACATCTGAGGAAGGTATTACAATGCTTGAGGAACAATCAGTTGTTTGCTAATTTGGCTAAGTGTGAGTTCTACAAAACTAAAGTGAAATACTTGAGGCACGTCATCTTAGGTGTAGGTATCATAGTGGATCCATCAAAGATCTAGGCTATTGTTGATTTTCTAGCACCTAAGAATGTTCCAGAGATTCGTAGTTTTATGGGGTTTGCGCGACGGGGCTATTATCAACATTTTGTATAGGAATTTTCAAGGATCGCATATCCCATCACTTCCCTTCAAAGAAAAGGGAAGAAGTTCATTTGGTCATATAAGTGCCAATAAAAATTTGAGACTCTTAAGGACAGGTTGACTAGTGCACCTATACTAGTGGCTCCTGATCCTACTGGGGATTTTGTGGTGTGCACCGATGCTTCCTTGGAGGGCTTAGGAGCCGTCTTGATGAAAGGACATGTAATTGCATAAGAATCCTATAAGATCAAGGATCATGAGCTAAATTACCCTACGCATGACTTAGAGTTAGCCGCAATGGTTCATGCCCTTGTGAGATGGAGACACTTCTTATTGGGTCATAGGTTCTAGCTTCACAGCGATCATCATAGTTTGCAATACATTTTTACTCAGTTGAACCTGAATGCTAGGCAGAGGAGATGGATGGAATTCCTCTATGAATATGACTTTGAGGTCAAATATATTCATTGCAAGGAAAATGTAGTGGCATATGCTTTGAATCAGTGGATACATGAGATTTCTATAGTGGCTCTCGAGGTGGATTTGAGGAGTCAAGTCCTCCCAGTGCTTCCTATAGATAGCTAGTATTAGGAAGTGAAGTCAAAAATTGTATCTGGGAGAGCGTTAGAAGGAATTTTTTTAGGGTACTCACTGGAGTCAGATGGTCTTTTAAGGTATTTGGGTTGCATGTACATACCTTCTGTTGAGAGTCTTTGAACTCTAATTATGACTAAGGTACATCGAGCTCCCTACTTTGCTCACCCGAGAGTTAAGAAAATGTATGTAGATCTTTGTGCACTATACTTTTGGTCTTGCATGAAGAGGGATATTGTAGATTTGGTGGCTAGATGTTTGGAACTTCAAAGGGTCAACATAGAACACCAGCATCCCGCAGGCCTTTTACAGCCTCACCTCATTCCGGAATGGAAGTGGGACATAATTTCTGTAGACTTTACTGTGGGATTACCTATGGCTTCTCAACATCATGATGCTATCATGGTCATAGTTCATAGATTAACCAAGGTGGCATAGTTCTCCCTCATCCAATATTCTTACACTGCTTCTTCTCTAGCTAGAATCTTCATGGAAGATATTGTTCGTCTGCATGGTATTCTATAGAGAATCATTTTCGACAGAGATCCAGTGTTCATATATGCATTATGGACATCATTGCAGCATACCTTAGGAACTTATCTAAACTTTAGTTCTCCTTACCATCCTAAAACAGATGGTCAGATAAAGAGACTTAATCAAGTTCTTGAGGATATTCTTCCTATGTACGTGATGGATCAATAGTCACATTGGGAGGATTATTTGCATCTGGTGGAGTTTCCTACAACAATGGATATCATAGCTCAATTGATATGGCTCTATTTTAGGTGCTATATGGTCATCCCTGCAGGACCCCATTAAGTTGGGACCATCTTGAGGATAGAGTTCCCCTAGGTCTCAAAATGCTCCAGGACATGGAACAATAGGTAGCTCACATCAGAGAGCATCTTGTGGAAGCTCAAGATAGACAAAAGAAATACACTGATGCACATATCTAGCTGTCCGTCAGCTCTCTGTTGGTGATCGAGTCTTTCTAAGAGTGTGACTATGAAAGAGCCTAATCCATTATGGAAAGGGTTCCAAGCTCGTGCCTCAATTTGTAGGACCATTTGAAGTTTTGGAGAGGATTGGCCCTGTTGCTTATCGCCTAGCATTTCTACCCAATCTATCATAGATTCATGATGTTTTTCATGTTTTAGTTCTTAGGCCATATTATCTAGATGTTACTCACATACTTGATTGGAATGCTCTTCAGGTCGAGGATGGGAAACTAGCACTCAAGCCCATGGTCGTGCTACAGCATCAGAGACTCACCCTTAGGGGCAAAGATATTAAATAGGTGTAGGTTCAGTGGGACCCAAATGATGAGACTTCGGCGACATGGTAGGATGCATCTCGTATTAAAGAGGCTTACCCATATTTATTTAGTGGCTTCCAAGAGTAAGCCATGTTCTAGGGGGGAGGATGTAATACTCCTCGTGTTGCTATCACTCTTTTGTGTTGTTTTTGTACTTGGTTTGTAATGGTGATTAGTTCACCGGATTAGTTGTGTGTGGATTCATAGTTTGGTTGGTTTGTTGCACTTAACATTCCTTATTATGCTTGATGATACATTAAGTGGTGATTATGTTATTTGGTTATGTTATGGTTTTTCTTTAATAATATATGTGATGATGTTGTGATTCTATGTTTCTATGGTTTTTGATGTGTTTTCTAGTGAGTCTTGGTGAAAGGATGGAGTGGCATCACTCGCTCGTGAGTTCCCTGCTACCCAGCGATTACCTTTCATGGTGTGTCTGCAATGGAGATTTACATGCTACTTGACGTTTGTTTCTATGAAGGATGTAGGTATTGGACACTGACTCCACCTGCTTGACAAGTTTGAGCATGTCCCATAAACCCAATGGGTATGATGTTGAAAAGGGAGTTGGTAAGGAAGTGTCCCCGTCCCAAGTTCGTCACCTTGTTGTGAGTCTAACGGTGTCTTTGTCTCAACCTCGTCCTTTTTTAAGTTTGGGTTAGTGTTGATTATTTATTCTAGTTTGTAAATGTTTGTTATTTAATTAATCTTTATTTTATGTGTGGTTAATTAATGTTATTTAGTTGATATAATTATTTGTAGGTAATTGTAGTTAAAGTTAATTAATTAAATTTTCTTGATTCAGTGGATAGTTTAAATAAAAATATTAGATGCTATTATGTCAATTAGAATTTTAAATTTGTATAAGGTAAATGATATTAATTCTTGAATTTTTAAATTAATTAAATAGCATAAATTCTTTATAAATATCAAAAGAAAATAATTTAAAAAAAAATTAGTTAAATTATAATTAGAATATTTATGGGAGTGAGTGGGAATTGAATAAAAAACTCTTGTTTTAAAATATTCTTGGAGAGAATATTGGCATGCTATGAAAGGAAAGAAGTCACTTCACAAAAAAAAAAAAATTGGTTGAAGAACTATTTTTGGCTTTTTTGGGGTTTTCTGGTTAAAATTAGAGGAGGTTTTAAGGAATATATCTTTGGCTTACATTTTGCATCTTGTTGGAAGTGAACATTCTGGAAAAGGGCTTAGAAGTTGAACTCTGAAGGAAAAGCTTTGCTCAAACCCTCGTTCCTTCAAGTTTCAGGAAAACAGGTTCCTTTACTAGTTATTTAATTATTCTCTTGTTTTGAAAAGATTGCTTGTACAAATTTTATTATTTTGTAAAAGTTGAGAAAATTTATTATATAAGAGGAAATGATTATTTTGTAGAAGCTTTATTTTAAAAATTGGAAAGGTTGTTGGAAATTGTTGTGAATTAGTTAAAATCCTTTATAGAAATGTTTGTTGAAAGCTTTTGAGAAGAAAATTTTGTTAAAAGTTCCTCTGTAGGAAAATTTTGTTGACAGCTTCTGAAGTTTCACCGTGTTTAATTTCTTGCCTCTATAGAAAACTTTACAATGAAATCAGAGAACCTCATAAAAGAATAATTTTGAAACCCTCCTATTAAAATTTGGGAAAGACCCATATCTAGATTGCCATAGAAGAATAGGATTTTAATTTGTTTTTTTCCAAATTAGTTTGTTAGTTAAAAAAAATTGAAAACCCCTGAGAATTTTTTTTTAACAATTTATGTAGAAAAAATTTATGTAAATAATTTATTTTTTGTTGAATTTTTTTGCTAAAATATGCCCTAATGAAGCATTTGAAATAAGTGCTATATATATATATATAAACCTGTAAGATATACCTGGGAAATTTTTTGAAGAAATTTGTTATTAAAAAATAAACCTATAATATTGCATATGGGATTATTTTTATTAAAAATATATATAAAAAATTATTTTGGGGGGGGGGTTCCACTGTCACCATACCCCTATGCCCCATTCTTCACTATGTGTCATGGGGGTTGTTGTACACAACCCACCCACGGTTGCACACAGTAGCCTGTAGGCTACTGGGCGCAGCCCTTTGTGGGGGCTATGGCCTCCCCTGTGGGGAGGTTTGCAACCTCCTCCCCACAACGCTTATAAAGTATTTAAATTGTCTTTTTATATAAACTAAAAATTCATTTTTATTTAATATTTATTTATTTAAATGAATATATATATATATATATATTATATGTATATATGTATATATATAATATATATATAATATATATATGGTTATACATATATGGTTATATGTATATATATATATATACATATATAGGTTTAATATAATATATATATATATATGTATATATATGTGTGTGTATACATATGTATATATATATGTATATATATGTATATATATATATATGTATATATACGTATATATATATGTATATATATATATATGCATATATATATATTTATATACTTGTCCAAAATTATAGAAAAATATTGTGATGGTTATTTGTAATGACTTCATGTTGTTACTGGACAAATTGAAAGAAAATATTTTATCAAATCAAATCGAGTGTTTTTAATAAATGAAATAGATTGAGTAAACTGATAGTTTAATTTCCATGGTGGATATCGTGCAATGAGTTATATTTACATGTGATTGTTAAGTATAGTAAATTTTCAATCGTAAACAAAATATTGATGTTGAATAGTTATTTAACTCTTTGTTTTACTTTGAGTTCTTTGTTGGTTTCCTTGAGTTCAATTATAAACATTTGGGGGGCCTTAAATTAGTTAACCTTTCTATAGGAGTTAAGGTTATTGTTTAGAACTTCCAGAGGCATGGGAAAATGGTGATTTACTATGTGACCTTTTAATTTGATACGTGTCTCTATTTTGACTTTAGTTGTGATCTTGAGTTTACATTTGGGCTGTACCGTTCTTTTTATGGGAGTTGATTTATATGAATTTTGGTGGGATGGTTTTTCCTCGTAGTTGTTCTATTTTGTGGTTCAATATTCTTGTTGGTACAACCCCTTGGAATTTGTTGTTATGTTTTTGGTTTCTAGGGAGAGTGGCTCTACATGGCCACCAACACACAAAGGGGTTGTGAGGATAACCCATGTTAGAGTTAGAATAATAAGTGATAATATAATTAATTAATTAGGGGGGGTAGTTAAACATTAACAAGATAATTATGGATACCTCATCCACCTGTTAGTACTTTTGTAGACTAAAGGGTTCTGAGAAGGCCGTGGTTGGCAAGATGGTTGCCTCATCTCCACGAGAGGTTAACGGTTCCACACAAGTTACCCTATGGAGCTAGTGCCTAGTGAGGCTGTCAGGATAGCCATAGATGGGGGTTAGCGCCTAAAGATATGCAGTTAGGAAAACCCATGTAGGAATGTGCTATGACACTCTCGTCTAGGTTTCCCTTGAGTTGTTTTTGTTGCTAACCTCTCAAAGTGGTCTTTTGATGTTATGTTTCCTTTATTTGTGCTCTCTTTTTTCATGCTTGGAGTTTAGACTGTGTATATGTTTGGATTTTCTTGGTGGGCAACCATTCCTTATTTACTCCTAGCACGGGGGTGGTCGGGTGGATTGTGCTATGCACACCGTTGGGTTCCCCATCTTGCAGTTGTACCTTTCAGCGCAGAGCTTTACAAAGATAGCTTGATCTAGAGTTTATATGTTTCCAGATGTATACTTGTACTTCTATTATACTTCGTGTATTGATATGTTACTCTCCCATGTATTGGGTAGAATTATGATGTAATCTTGAATAATCCCCAATGAGATGTACCTAAAGACTGATGTAATGTATAATCTCATTATGTATGTCATGCTTGATCCATAATTGTAAATATCATTAATGTTGTGTTATATTTGAGAAAATATGTTATTTATATTTCCAAGTACAATCTATTATGAATGCATCTATGGTTACTATATGGTTTATTCTTGTTGCATTGTTTATCCTTAATAAATTTTTAAATGAAGATATGTGAATGATTGGGTTACGTTAGTAGAATTGATAATTATTTTTATCAACTTTGTTATGGGTTAGATTACGTAATGTCACCTCATGTACCCCAAGGTACTTAAGTGTTTAACTTGTAATCATTATCTATGTTAGTTGCATTAGTAAACTTAGAGTTTATTATTTATGTTTAAAAAAAAAATTGTTGCATTTTTAGTTGTCCTTTGGGGTTTGCATGATGGGGCATTACAATGAGCACATGACAGTCTATGCTTGGGGATGCTATGTTCTAGCACACCTTTATTATGATCTTGGCCAATTTGTGTTTTGAGAGATTGATAGTATGGTACACTGCACACTTCTATAGGTGTGGTGCCTCAAGCAGATTACATGCACCAAGCTTGTTGGGTTCCCTTATGCTATAGCTATAGGATATCCATGAGCATTCGACTATCCTCTGCGATGTTTGTGGTAGTACAAAGATCTACATTTTTGGAGGATATCCTATGGAAACCTTATCTACTCACTCTACAGTGGCCAGATCTGATAGGATAACTGAGGAGGATGTAGATTGATAGGTTTTTGGCTGGGGGGATGATTATGTTGTACATCCTTTCTATTATGGGCGATTCATGCAATAGTTTTTGAAGATGTAGTCACCATTGAGGGCGTGCTCCTTCATTAGGAAATCAATGCAGAGTGCTCAAAGGCTAGGTGATATTGTTTGACTTACTATAGATCATGTTTGTGAGAGTGATTTCGATGATTTAGATCACAACCATCCACTAGTCTCTGATGTTGATGATGTCGGCAACACAAATGAGCATGATGAATGGTGGTCAATGACATGAACAACTCCTATATTTCCCATGGATGTCCCTATAGGTGATCTAGGACCAGCACTAGATGAGGGAGATGAGCCAGAGGACATGGCTAAGGATGTATGATATAGAAAAGAAGATATATTTACTGATGTTCTTAATGATGAGTACAATTCAAAGGATGATCCTAACTATGAGAACTATGATGGAGGAGAGGAGGATGAGGAGAGGAGGATTATGAGGGGGATGACTATTACAAGGAGGGGCCATCCTTGAGTGAAGGGGATGACATAGCGGTTGAGGATCGACATGAGCATGGAGAGTCCTCACACAATTATAGGACCAAATCATGTGTAGTACCTACAACAGACACTATCACTCATAGTCAGAGAGAGGCTAGCAGTTCCTCCTTGCCCCCCAAAGAGGATGAGATTGATATCCCTTAGCCGATTAGAGACATAGGTGATGATATTTGATTTTACACATGTACTTTAGTGTTTTATGCTTTGTATATATATATATGTATCATTATGATGTTTACTAATTGTGTACCATTTCTATCTTGCAAGAGAGATGAGAGACTAGCGAGAGTTCTATCATTAAGTTTCCATGGAGATAGTGCCTACATCCATCGATGAGGAGAATATGGATCCTACCTACATTCCCCCATCAATCATGGAGGAGAAGCTAGAGTCTCTCAGATCTTTCATGAGGCTAGGATCAACATACGAGAGCATGAGGAGATGACTCTATCAAGTTGAGAGTGTAGGACAGTCATCACAAACCTCAACAAAGGTTGAGAGACTACATGTAGAGCTAGCATAGGTATGAGTAGAGAGGAATTAGATGGAAGAGGAGCTTCTTGTGGTTGTTGGTCGAGTACAGGGTCTAGAGTATGCACTCAAAGTCAGCATCTCATGCTCATGATCACACACAACTATCTCATGACATCCAAGGACAAATCAAGAGTGCCAGAGATTGAGGGGTCTAGTTCTCACAGAACTTAGTGAATTTATAAATGATATTGAGATGTACATAAAGCTTTTGATATATATATACATGCCCATTTTAAGTTATTATAATTTGTCTTAATGTTTTTGAATGTTAAATGTCAATGCAATTAATTAAATAACTTATGGTAAAAGTATTAAATTAATGTCTACATGATTTAACGTGATTAATGTGAACTAATGTAAAATGTATTTCAATTTCACATTATATACAACATTGTTGATTTGAAGAGAATATGTTAAATTAAATACACCTATAACTAATTTAAGGATCTAACTTAACATAACATGAGGGTGAATAGTAAGAATCCTAAACTAATTATAAAATTAACTTAAATAATTACCTTAGTGTTCAAGACAAACACAAGACCAGTTGTCAAGAATGAAGCAATGTGAAAGTTATTTAGAATGACACCAAATAACTTTAGACAACACTGCTTTAACAATAATACTATTCAAAGAGATTAGAGGTAATACTGACTCAAATTCATGAAATTAATAGGTTCCTTAAGGGGTGTTTTTTCAAGCTTTGGTAAGACATAAGCACTAGACCCATAACTGCTATCAACTATGTAAGGTCCTAACCAATTAGGGCTGAATTTATCTTTATCTTCATTGTCAGCATTAGCAGTGTGTTGGTTTTCATAAAGATCAAAATCACCCTTATGAAATGTTCGAGGAATGACATGAGTGTTATGTTTTTGTTGTAACTATTTAATGTAAGCCTAGAGGTGCTCAAGAGCGTTAATTCATTTTTCATTGAGCATCTCAAGTTGGTGCAATAATTGGTCTTTATAAGTGGCTTCATCAATAATGTCTTGAAGAGAAATTCATAGCATAGGAATTTCTAACTCCAAGGGCATGATTGCATCAGTGTCATAAACAAGGTTATAAGTTGTAGTTCCTGTAGATAATCTAACATTCGTTCGATAAGCCCAAAGCGCATAATGTAATTTCATATTCCAATCCTTATGGTGTTTGCTAATGGTTTTCTTTAGGATTTGTTCTAGAATATTATTAGTTCTTTCAGCTTGTCCTTTGGATTACGGATAATATGGTGTGGAAAATTGATGTTGAATGTTGAATGTTTCAAGAAATTTCTTTACTTCATTATTCTTAAATGGGGTTCCATTGTCTGAAATGATTGTAGAAGGAAGCCCAAATGAGTAATTATGTGTTCCAATATGAAACAACAAATTACTTTAGCATTTGTAGATCTAAGACGAATAGCTTCCACCTATTTTTTGAAATATTTTGTGGTGGTTATGATAAATGAATGTCCAATAGAAGAGGGAGGTAAAAAATTTCTAGTAAGATCCAATCCCCATACTGAAAATGGCCAAATGGGAACTTGGGCATGGAGTTCAAAATCAGGAGCAAGGATCAAATTGCTATGTTCTTGACATTTATGAGATCATTTAACGTAAGTGAATAAGTCTTTCTTCACATGTCTCCAATAATATCCACTATGGATAATTTTTTGCACTAATGACCATCCTCCAAAATGACCTCCATAGGCACCAACATGAGCCTACTCAAGTGATATAGGAATTTTGAAATCCTTAAGAGACCTTAGTAAGAGACCATTGAAGGATCTTCTATACAACACAGTGGTGAGGATTACGTATTTGGCTGCTAGTTTTCATAAATGATATTCAGTGTTTGTCATTGTGGGTATTGGAAAGAGACACTACCCATGTTTTATGGTGTTGTCATTGATGGTAACCCTTGTTAGAAAGATGATTCACACATCTTCATTTGATCATACCGGCAGACAGATTGAATATCAATGATTATCTGTTAAGCTAGAATAGAGCATCTGGTAGATTTGTGTTCCTCAATTCATATGCAAATTTTCTATTATTATTTTGTGTTATGGATCTCAGGGAAGATTTTTTTATGCATGATATGTATTATCTATAAATCTTGGTGCCTCATATTGATTTGAGTGTAAGTTAGAAGATCTGGTGACTAATTCTCTATTCATCAGTGCATGAAGGCCAACTTGGTGAATGTAGCATGCTGCGGATACTTGAGGAGTTATTGTTTAATAAATTTTGTGTTCGAGCATTTTTATTTGGGTCCTCACTATGTTGTGGATGAATTTTGGGGATGTGCATTGAATATTATGCATGATTTGAGCAGACAACTTGTAAAATATTTCTTATTTTGTTGAATCTAACATGAAGCGATTAAATCCTTAGTAGCAAATATATATAAGTGATCGATTATATAATTTTGATTTATGTTGCAAATATCAGAAGGTCAGTAGAGAAATTATGCACAGTTTCCCTTGTGCATTAAGTATTTTTGATGGAGTTGAAGCAGAATAGAGAAAAAGAGTAGAAACAGTTAGAAGGTCCAGAATTCAATTTCTGAGCCTAACTAGAACTGTAATCAGGCATTTATAGATAATACTTTCTCAGATAAAATCCTTTTGAAGTTATCCAAACTTTTGTAACGTAGTGAGCCTTTCAGTTTTTGAGTAGTAAGCTCTAGGTAGTTTGCCTAAATGCAAGTGCATTCTCATTTTGTAAACTTTCCTTTTGAGTATACTCAAACAATATTGTGGATTGACCTCCACTATGGTTTTTCCGCTAATACGGTTTCCACGTAAAAATCCTTGTGTTATGGTGTTGTGGTTATTTTTCTTATGTTCATGCATATTTATTTTGGTTGAATGTTATCAATAGTTTAAGGATTAGATTAATAAAGTTAAAAACTGCAAAACACTAATTAACCCCCCTCTCAGTGTTCTTTGATTCCAACAATTGGTATTAGAGCTCAATTCCTCAAAATTAGTTTAAAAGATTGGGGAGGATCTTGGAAAGTGTTTCAATGTATTCAAGTAGTCTTGAACAACAACTTATGGTGGCCCTAGATGATCTTGATTAGTCAAAATCTAAAGTTCAGGAATTACAAGAAAATCTAATGAATGTTAAGAGATTTATTGAGTCATTCAAAGAAAAAAATCAATAAGTCTAGGGAGAACAAAAGGAAACTTTGTGATTAGATCAAGAGGAAAGACAGTAAATGTATTGTAGATGAACAACTGATTCAAGCCCTGAAGGAAAAGATAGAAGAATGTGAAAATTTTGTCAGAGATAATGCAATCCTAAAGCATGAGATGAAATATATTATGATGAGGATGACCAAGGAGATTGAAGACATAAATAGGAATGGAGAGAATCTTGCTCAGTCCTTGAAAGAGAAATATGAAGAATTTAGCCAAATTACTGATGGATTCAATAAGTTGGAGCTTGAATTAGAAAAATATAGAAATAATGAAGAAGAGCTTGAAAAGAGATTGATGATCTTAGAGATGAACTTGCTACAAAAAATGAATTCAAGGAGAAGTTCAAGATTAGCTCAGCCAAGCTTGATGAACTGATTAAAATTTAGAGGATTGATGGTGACAAGCAAGGTCTTGGATATGAGAAAGGAGAAATTTATGGATCTAGAAAAAGGATATTTAGACAAGTAAATTAGATGAATCAATCTGAAAGGTATCTAGTAAGAAAACCTAGTGCTCAAAGGTTTAATGGTAACTATTATTTTTTCAATAAATTTGGTCATACGGCGGCTCAATGTAGAAGTAGAATGAATTCGAGTGGTCCACCATTCTCTAGTCACTGCTTTAATTGTAATAAGTATGGTCATAAGTCAAATGAATGCAAAAACATGATGAACAACTTTTATAGAGATGTTAGATGTTATACATGAAAAAAAATTGGCCATATTGCTAACCAGTGTAGATCAAGAGAAAATCAGTGGAAGAGATTTTCTGGACAAAGAAATGTGGTGTGCTACAATTGCAACAAAATTGGTCATATTGCTAAATTTTGTAGAAGAGGTCTAGTAAATCAAGAAGGAACATGCAGAAGGATGAAAAGGGAAAAGGGAAAGTCACTACAGATCATATCAGGAAGCAGATGAAGAGGACATGGGTGAAGAAGAGTCCCTCTGTTACAGGAAATGAGCTAGCACCATAATCAACCTTTTGTAATTCCTCAAGGAATTAGACTAAGGCCTTTGGCCTAGGGCATTGTCAAGAAAATCCTTCAAACACCCTATTGGTAATTGACACTGGGATGTGGATGAGTGTAGTGATTGCATTGAAAGATGTTGTTGAACAATTGGAGAGAGTATTTATGATGAATTGAAGGTCCGCAGAAGAGTTATCTCTCACACTGTATGGAAATAGGGTATCTAGATGAGTTAGCACAAAATAATTTATTATGTCAAAAACGTTAGGTTTGAGAATGATAAGAGGTCATTTCTATCCTTCATTTGTCACTTTGAATTTTGAGAATAAGTTGTTTGGAGAGCTATAAAGTGAACTTTGGAAAAATTTGCGAGGATTCAATTGTGAAGGCAATTCGAAGGTCAAACCCTAATTTTAAAAAAAGGTATTTATCGGGAAAACTGGTAAACCTGTGAATTTGTGAAAATGGCTACTCCATTGGTAGTTGAAGTCAAGGATAGACCCCATCTGAAATTCAAGTGGCATCCTTTCAAATCCATTGAGACTGATCCCTTAGGTGCATTTTTGTCTATTCCATACAACATCTTGCATATTGAAGACATTAGGGCATACATTCATACTAATATTTAGGAATTACAGAGCTCACAGTTGTTGAATTTGTATTCCAATCATATTGTTGGAGAGGATTTTTGTATTAAGCCAAGTTCAAAATCCTAGAGGAGAAGAAATTCAAGTAGATTATGAAATTCCTTGTGTTTGATGAAAGTGAATGGGTTTGGTATATCTTGAGTTAAGTTCATGCTGAATTTATGTGGTTGAGTTGACCTTTCAAGATTACAAAAGAAGCCATAAGCATTGTTGCAAGCTTAAATTCCTTTGATGGATTGCCAATCTTGAAGTCTATGAAGAATCAGATAGTCACTAATGCAACTAGTTCAATATTTGATAGAAGATTGATGACAATTGATAACATCATTGTTGTGGATGTGAAATTTTCCTCGATGGTCATTGGTTACAAGGTATATCATTCCAACTGAGAAAATTCTATATCTAGTACAGTCATATATGCAACATATCAGATGGTGAAGGAGAATGCAGAGTATTATTTATGTGAGTTGCTTCGAAGTTAGATTTTGGAGAATCTTGGTAAGATCAAGAGAGACAAGAAGAATTCCTTTAAATATGGTAATTTGTTATTGTTTATGTTCTTATATTTCATGAAGTCAAAGTTCTAGGAGCTGGGAAAGTGCATTGGAAAAATGATAAGCCTGTAGCTATTCAGATTAGAGATATCTTGTATGGAATTGGTGATACTAAGACAAGGAAAGTTGTTATCTTGCGATATTTTAATAATTTTCAGAATGAGATGCAAGAAAGAGAAAGAATTCCTACTTCTATTATGGAGAAGTATAAGGACACAATATGTTTTATGGTTGACATTGATCAATGCTTGATGGAAGCTACAGATCCTAGAGTGGTTTGGATTATGCCAATGGGTTATGAAGTTGAGGAGACCATATTGGAACTATATTAACAACATTTGCTGAGAAAGCCTTTGTATTCATTTGAAGAAAGGTTTGGAACATATGCAGAGAAGGGTATGCAAGTCCATGAGCAGTTGAAGAAACCAATGATAGTTTAGAGAGTAAGGATAGAAGTGGAAGTCTTTGCAGAGAGCATGGGTATATTTGGAGAAGTTGTAAGAGAAGCTAGAAGGAAGAGAGAACAAGCTAAAGTAGAAAAAGAGTCTGCTAGAACTAAATCTACTAGTCTGGCAACATCCTCTGCTCAAACTAGATCAACAAGGATCTCTACACCCCTATCTAGTCATGCAAAGAAGTCAGCCCTAGTAAAAATTCAAGGTAAGACTTCGAATAAATGGAAGAAGGATAAGAGAACAAGAGTGTATGCAACCATTTCAAAAGATGAAGATACAGAGTTTGATGAAGAAGTTATAGAAATAAAGCATATGGGCACCCAAGCATCAATAGTCACTAAGGACAAGCCCTCTGATGAAAAAGAGAAAGCAAAGAATAAGGTGAAAACTAAGAAAGAAGGTATTTTTGTAGAGGAAGTTGAGAGAGGCATAATCAAGGATGGTAATCTTAAGCCCCTTTGTGAAGTGTATGATACCTTTGATAGTTTTGGTCAAATATTTCTTGAGGAGGCTATAATAAAGTATTTCAACAATTTCAATATGGCTCTTGTTGAGATAATGGCACAATTGCCTAAAGAACTGTATGAAATTTTTGAGATGAGGAGAGTTAGTGCCAAAAATGAAGAAGAGCAGTTGAGAGAATGGATTCTTACAAATCTATGTCTAGTAATGTCTATTGAGGAAATGAAGACAATTACAAATGAAGCAAAAAGATATTTCAAGTGCAAAACAAGAGTAAACAAGCTTATGATTGGTAGGACTGAAGAGGTAGCAAAATAAACTAAAAGAATTCTGAAGGAAGCTTTACTAAAGAATAGAATTAATGTTGTCTCTGAAGAAGTGCATGTTGAAGATATTTCATCTGGTCCAGTAAATGAAGTGGTTACAATTGAGGACACTCAAATTCCTCCTTATGTGCATGATATAGAAGTACCTATGGAGACTAAAGCTCCTAAAGCTGTGTCGGTTGAAGAAAAGAAGATATCATATGAAAAAGTTGAAATTCCAAAAGACAGGCAAAAATATGTGGCTAAGGAAATAGTGGTTGAGGAAAAATAGGTTGAAGTTAAGGAAGTTCTTGTAGAAGCAAGAGACACTACAAAGGTAGTGAAGAAATTTATGGAAGATCAATAGGAAGAATTTGATCTTGAATTTGGAGAAGGTCCTATTCATTTATCTACTTTGTCCCCAATTTAGAAAATGAAAGTTGCATGATTTGCATAGGCTAAGGCTAGGGAAGAAATTCTGAAGTCTCACATGAGGACAGTGAGTTATTGAGTCTTGCATCTGGTATTCTGGAGAAGATCATGCCTACTCATGTTAAGGATCCATCTGGTTCTTCCTTTTATAAGTTGAAGAATCTTATCAACTATGTAAGTACTCATTTTGAGTCACTTGAGAAGTCAACTTTGGTCAAGGTACATAAGGAATTTGATGACAAAAGGTTCAGTAGGTTGAAAGGAATCATAGCTAATGATAAATCTCTATTATCTACCTATGTGAAGAATGTTCAAAGTACACTATCTGAAGGTGGAAAGATCTATAAGTTGTGTTTGTCTTTGTCTAAACTTACTAAGGATAGTGTGAAGAAGATTAAGGATCATGAGAAACAGTTAACTACTATTTATGATGCCTTTGATCCTTTAACTGTTTCTATTGGAAAGCAAGAAGGTCAGTTATATCCCTACTTGACAAGATAAATAGTTTGAAGCATGATAATGACAAAGTTGTGGAAAGAGCTTATGAACTTAGAGGCCTAATTGGTCTGAAGATGGAAACTATGTTGAATGCATTGAAGGAAGCACAAGTTGTTATGGTGGTTAGTGATCTAGTGAACCTTGAATCTGCAGAGATGCAATCTTATTTATTCTATTGTCACATGACTATTCTAGAGAGTCTCAAGAAGGGTTGGGACCCCAACTTGAACCTGTTGAAGACCAATTTTGTAGATATTTCAAGTTTGTGTAATTTGTTAAACAAAGTTTGTACATATGCAGTTTGACGTTTTTGTTTGTTTATAGAAGTTTTGTATGTGTATTTCCCATCTTTGCCATTGATTTCAAAGGGGGAGAATAAAATAGTGAAAAACGTATATTCGTCTAAGGGGGAGTTGTAGTTTTGAGTTTTCAATGAAGATATTTTTTGGACTTTTGGTTGGCAGTGTATTTATGTTGGTACTGATCTGACACTTAGTCATTTTTCACTAAGTGTTGCCATCAATGCCAAAGGGGGAGATTGTTGGAAAGAGAAACTGGACATGTTTTATGGTATTGTCATTCATGACAATCCTTATCAGAAAGTTGATTCACACATTGCCATTTGATCATATCGACAGACAGATTGAAGATCAGTGATTATCTATTAAGCTAGAACAGAGCATCTAGTAGATTTGTGTTCCTCAATTCATATGCAAATTTTCTATTACTATTTTATGTTGTGGATCTCAAGGAGGATTGTTCGATCCATGATCTGTGTTATCTATAAATCTTGGTGCCTTGTATAGATTTGAGTGTAAGTTAGAAGATCCAGAGACTAATTCTCTATTCATCAGTGTATGAAGGCTAACTTGGTAAATGTAGTGTGTCACAAATACTTGAGGAGTTATTGTTTAAGAATTTTTATGTTCGAGTATTTTGATTTGGGTTCTCACTATGTTGTGGCCAACTTTTTTGGATGTGCATTGAATATTATGCATAATTTGAGTTGACAGTTTGTAAAATATTTCTCATTTTGTTGAAGCTAACATGAAGTTATTAAATGCTTAGTAGCGGATATATATAAGTGATTGATTATATAATTTTAATGTATGTTCCAAATGAGTTGTTGTATGTTGTGAATATCAGAAGGTAAGTAGAGTGATTATACATAGTTTCACTTGTGCATTAAGGATATTTTATGTGAGTTGAAGCATAATAGAGCAGAAGAGTAGAATTAGTCAAAAGGTCTAGAACTTGATTAATGAGCCTAATCAGAAGTGTAATCAGGCATTTGTAGATGCTACTTTCTTACTTAAAATCCTTTGGAAGTTATCCAAACTTTTGTAAGGTAGTGATCCTTTTAGTTTTTTAGCAATGAGCTCTACGCAGTGTCCCTGAATGCAAGTGCATTCCCATTTTGTAAACTTTCCTTTTGAGTATACTCAGACAATACTGTGGATTGACCTCCATTATAGTTTTTCCCCTAATAGGGTTTCCACATAAAAATCCTTGTGTTATGGTGTTGTGGTTATTTGTCTTTTGTTCATGCATCTATATTTTGTTGAATTTTATCAGTACTTTAAGGATTTTATTAATAAAGTTAAAAATTGCAGAATACTAATTCACCCCCCTCTCATTGTTCCTTGATTCCAACTGTGGACTTGGGAATGGTAACATCTTTTAAATAATGGTATATTGTATCATACCATTCACACAAGTCATCTTCAGTTATTGTTAAAATGTCTTCTAATTGGTTGTCAATCAAAGGTTTTCATGATGGGATGAATAATAAAGGTGAATTTTGTTGAAGGATCATGTGGGGATATAAGAGAGGCTTTACTAGCCATTGCATCCATATTTCTATTTTGTTTTCACGGGATGTTATCAATGGTGAACGCTTCAAACTTCTCTATCAGTTGCATTATAAGATCCTTGTATCTTGATAGCTTGTCATGTTTAGTTTGATATATCCCAGTGATTTTTTTGATTACTAATTGTGAATCACCAAAGGTCTTGATATGTTTAGCATCCATTGTTAAAGCAGCTTGCAAAACTACAATTAATGCCTCATACTCAGCTATGTTATTTGTGCATAGGAAATATAACCAATAGGACAAGGGAATATGCTTTTCATTGAAAGGAATTAATACCACTCCAGCACCAAAACCTGTTCTATAGTTAGATCCATTGAAATACAATTCCCATGTTTTAATATTAGTAGTTAAGAAAATATCATCAAGAAATGAATCATGATTAGGTAAAGTGAGAGGAGAAGGAGCATCAGCTAAGTGGTCGGTTAAGGCTTGTCCTTTGATTGATTTTTGTGAAACAAACTTAAGGTCAAACTCAGTTAACATCACCTACTTAGCTAAGCATCTAGAAAGGTCTATTTTGTTCAAAAGATTTTTAAGGGGATAAAATCTTGTCATGACTTGTATTTCAACGTTTAGTAAATAATGTCACAACTTACTAGTAGTGAATACAAAATCCAAAAATTGTTTTTCAATTGGTGAATATCGAGTTTCATAATCAATTAAGGTTTGACTAATGTAATAAATAGGATGTTCTTTTCCATGATCATCTCGTTGAGCCAACAACGTTGCAAGAGCATGGGCTGATGCAACTATGTACAAGATAAATGGTTTGTTTGACACGACAGGTTTTAAATTAGGTGGAGTTGCAAGGTATTCCTTTAAACTCTCAAAATCTTGTTTACAATCCTCATTCCAATCAAAAGGCACATATGTTTTCATGAGATGTGTGAAGGGTAATGTGTGATAGACAAAAGATGCAACAAAATGAAAAATAGCTTGAATTCATCCTTGTAACATACGTAATTGAGAAATGTTCTTAGGAGGTGGCATATTGATAATGGCATAAATTTTATTTTTGTCCACCTTAATACCTCTATGAGATATGACAAACCCCAAAATTTTAACACTATCTACGCCAAAGACACACTTTTTCGGATTTAATCACATATTATATTTATGTATTTGTTCAAAGATTTTCTGAAGAACATTTACATTGTCTCAAGTCTAGTTAAGGATTTAGCAAGGATTTCATCAACATAATCTTCCAATTTTTTTTGGATGTAATGGGTATGTGCAGGATCATGATGGGCCAAAAAGTTGCAATATGATGGGTATGTGGCTAACGACTATTTTTTTACCCAAAATTGAAGAAACGAAAAGGGTTTTTAAAGGAGATTCTTAGCTTTCCACCAATATAAAGTCTTGATATTAATAAGTAATTAATTTGAATTTAATAAGTAATTATTATTCATTTTCTATTCAAATTATGTCTAAAGTCTTGATTGATAGGCTTCAATTGAAAAACATCTATAGCTTTCAAACAGTATCACATTTTTTGAATCCAAAACATGCGTCACATTCTATGCTTCACATACTATAGGATTAAAAAAAGAAAAAAATAATTTCATGAAGTTTTGACCAAGTTAAGGTGGTTATACATGCGAGTTTTTATATTTTTTTAAAAATTGTAATAAAACTTCATAATTAATTATTTACTTGGAAACAAATTACAAAAAAGTATGCACAACATCGGGGCATGAGTCCTCTACTTATATCTAAAATCTTATAAAAAAATATTATCATTTTATTGTGGTTAGGGTGGTCAGATAGACACCTACTTATTTTTTCCCTAAAATTTAAGTACCATTGCATTGAAATTTCAAATTTTCACCAAATAGATATATTTTTTTTAAACAAAAATAGTAGTTTAGAAACTACATTCAATTTTCTACAGATTATATTCTTACATATTTTTGAAATAATATAGATAACCTATTCAAATTTTTATGTCAAGTTGCCTAACTCTGATTTTTCTGAATTTTTTGCCACTTAAGGGCTTGTTTTTTCCATGATGATCATGCACATACCCTAATCTTGAAAGATTAATGTCATTGCATGTTGATAAGTTGTGTTTTCATTCTTTACACCGAAGGGCATTATGACCCAACAAAATGTTCCTAAAATAGTTGTAAATGTAGTTTTGTATTGATCTTGAGGATTAATAAGGATTTTATTATAACCAAAAAATCCATCCATGATCATTTCAATATTAGGAAGCAAAAAATAATCTTTTAAAGAAGCCTTATTCAAGTCGTGAAAATCCATTCATATACTAATATGATTATCAAGTTTAGTAACTGCGACAATGTTTGAGATCCAAGAAGAATAATTAATAGGTCTAATGAAGCCTACATCAAGGAGTTTTTCAAGCCCTACTTTAACATGCAAGGCTATGTCAGGGTGCATTTTTTGTATCTTTTGGCAAATGGGTCTAGCATTTTCAGCAAGAACGATGTTGCATGTCACAATTTTTGAGTCAATTCCTGGCATATCATAATATTTCTACGCAAACATTTCAGGAAAATAATGAAGAAAGGTTGTAGTATCCTCTTGTTCTTCATTGTCAAGGCACTTCCCAATCTTAATAACTTTTTCTTTATCATCGATGTTCATTGGCACATCAATTGTATCTCCTAAAGGGAGTGCATTAGATTTAGGAACTTCATAATCATATGGTTCTTCAATGATATCACTATCTTTTTTCTTCATAGCTATCATAGCACAAGTAACCCATTTCATGGGACTACTAGAGGATGTGTTATCATAAACTTCTAACATGTGTTTCAGAGTTTCATCGCTATAAACATACTGCCATGATGGTGATAATTTCATATCAAGCAATTTAGGATGTTTGATTCTGAGTTTGTTTTTTGGTTGACATGATGTTCAATGATGGTCATTGAGTAGCTTTTGTCATCTTAGAAAAAGAATAGCCCAATCTAATTTTTGTCTCTTGTGTATTAGGTTCTATAGGAACACAAATACCTTGTTCATGCTTTCCACACCCTTTTCTAGTATATCCTAATTATTTCACAAGTTCATAGCCTTTTCCATAAATTGTTTCCATTTCTTTTGGATTAGGCAGAGATTGATAATCTATCTCATCAAAATTTGTTGTGTATGTTGTATTTTCTTCCAAAGTAGAGGATATAGATGTTTGAGAAGATTGTGTAGAATTTTGAGTTGGCATTATGGTTGGTTGTTCTTGTTTTTTATCTTTCTTTTGTGTGATTATGTATTCACCCACAAATGAAGGTCTGAATTATAAGGATCCCCAATCATCACCAAATAATTTAGACACCGATTCCTCATAATTTTGTTCAATTTCTAGAGGGCCTATATTGGATGTTGGAATTAATGCTTTTAGAGGACTTGTAGCTCCTTTTTCAAGGTGCGGGCAACTTTCTAGATCAGGGTCCATTTCAACTTGATAAAAGTTATTATTATAGACATATTTCATTATACGATGAAGGGTTTAAGGCACTGCATTCATCTCATGAATCCATGGTCTGCCTAAAAGAAGATTGTATGAAAAATCATAAGGCATGACATGAATAGGAGTTTTTAGAGTAGCCACCCCAACTATAATAGGTAAAGTGATTACATCGAGTGGTTGCTTTGTCGTATTATAAAATCCTCAAATGGATACGGAATCAAGTGTTATTTGTGACTTTTCAATACACAATCTATCAAGGAGATTCAAACTACAAACATTAAGGGAAGAACCATTATCAATGAGGGTTCTTTTGATACCTATTCTATTGAATTGAGCAATTATCATAAAGGATTCTTTTTTTTAGCAACTCTAAAGGAGGGAGCTCATGTTGATGGAAAGTAATGTCTAGCTTAACTTGATTCATTCCATGTATTAAAGCTGCTACATTATTCAAAGTTGTACCAGGAGGAACTACAATTTGTTGTAAGGCTATTTGAAGAATAGTGTGGTAATTTGTTGAAAGGGAAATCTTTGCAGGAGTATTCTTTAATTGTTCAACAAGATCATACTCCTTTGTGTGTGGGAAGAAGCGAGGAGCACGAAGTGGATTAGGTAAAGGTAAAGAGGGTGGATTTGGTTAAGGTTGTTGTGAATTGTTTAGAGTGTTATGTGTATGAGCAACATTAACATTACTGGATTGTTGCAACACATCAGCTTTAGGTGGGTAAAGAGTGAACTCAGGTTTATTGGAAGGATGAATTTTATGCAAGGGTGGGTAAAGAATGAGTTGAGGTTGAATCACATTAACATCCTTAGTTTTAGATTGCTCACAATAAACCTTAATGGATGACTTGAGTGAGATGAAGTCTTAAAGGGACTCATCTAACAAGTCAAAGTCATCACTACCAGAAGTTTTGAGGGGTAGGTTAGATCGTCAATTGGTTTAAGTTGTTTAGGGTAAACTTTAGAGGTGTTAACATTCATTAATGTAGGTTGGTCATAACAAACCTTAGTGGATGACTTATGTTAGATGAAGTCCTGAAGGGCTTCATCTAATAAGTCAAAGTCATCACAACCAAAAGGTTTGATGGATAAGTTATCATTAATCAGTGTAGGTTTCTCATGGGAAGATTTAGAGGATGAAGTGAGTGAGAGGAAGTCCTAAAGAACTTCATCTTACTTGTCTACATCATCACTACTAAGAGGCTTGGATGAGATGTTTCTAAAATAAATCATTTTCTTGAAATGTTGGTTTGGTGTTTTTGTTTTTGTGTTTTTTATGTATTGATGAATCTTATCTAAAAGAACTAGGAACTAATACTAAAAAAGAAATTTGCAAAAATCTAATACTATCCATAGATGCCATGAAAAAAAATGATTCTTATGCAAATTAAATAGAAAGTAATTGAACTATGACAGAAAACAAATTGCAATAAAAATAAATGTGCAAAGCAATAAACTTAATTTTGGAAACACTTATTCAAAAATTGCAATGGGACTGATTTTCCCAAGGTGGCGAATGAGTCCCAAGAGAGGTATTCTGAGGTTTTTCTCTTCTTCTTTTTTTACTTTTCTGGATGTGTTCAAGTCTGTACATTGTAGATAAAGACTGAAAATGTAGAATTTTGAAATGATGTTATGAAATAAGATGCAATAATAAACTCTAAATGATACTCTCACTAATGCAATTTCAAGAAGCCCTAGAATGCAAAAAAAATGAAAAAGACAATGCAATTGAATCCTAGCATGCAAATGCAAATGTAAATTAGAAAGAGATAATGTTTGATATGCAGGTTCACCAAAATGAACCATCAATTTTATGAAAGGTCTATAGGCTTCTCTTGCACTATTAGGATTTTTCACTTAAAAGGAGAGAGAGAACCCCAAAATTGAAGTGGTTCATTCAAATAAAGGATTGTATGATGTTATTAAGGCTAAATGCAATGATCTAAATGCAACTAAGCAATGGAATTGACTAATTGTGAATACAAAACCTATAAAATATATAATGTTTGAAAACATAGTGATGTTTGCAAAAAAGCTTAAAAGAATGAACAAAACTATAAATGAAACTAAATAGAAAGTTGTCTTAGAATGTGTGCACTTGTAAAGTTGAAGATGACTAGAAAGCACTCTAGAAATCTAGTAAATCTAAATTTTATGCTAACTAGGACTCATTCGCCACCATGGGAAAATTAGCCCCAGCATAAGGTTTTCTACCCAGAAACTGATTTCTACAAACTAGATATCTAGATCTGAATCTAACTCAAAAATTCACCTAATGATGTACTCATTCGCCATCCATGGCGAATCAGTCCACTTTCAAATTTCTACAAATTTAGATCTGTGTTTTGCACCTTGACACCTATACAACACTTTATGATGAAAACCCGAATCAACATCTCAAAAAATTCCTACAAAACAGCTTAAAATTGTTTTTCTAATGGGTGGTTTTCCTTGGTCAAACCCGTAGTTGGGTAATCAAACCTTAAATGGACCAAAAACTACATAAAGCCCTAGCCTTAAGTGTGTTAAAGATTAGGAAACTCTGAAGTATGTCAAAACCCTATTCTATTGTGCTAGAATAAGATGTGCAAATCTGATTTAAATGATGCAGGACTTCAATCCTAGAAATCTTACAACACATAAAAAATGGAGATAAATGACATACAAATGAAATGCAAACCTTAATCTGAATATATAGAGGAAATGGAAGATGGAATCACTTTGAAAACAAGTCTTTAGCCGTGATTTGATGGCTAGTTGCATCTCAACTTATATTTCTCCATGATTCACCATAGGCACCCATCATCAACTCTTTGCAATGTCGAATCTTGAATAATGAGTGAGATTCAAGACTTACAAAAACCCTAGTTTGTTGGCCTAAAACTTCAACTTTGCTAATGAAGCTTGTTGTGGAAGACTTGAATTTAGAATTTTCTTTATGAAAATGACTAAGAGAGATGTGTAAAATGACTTAAAATGAGTATTTATAAGTTTCAATACCTAATTTTCCTATTCTTTAGACCTAGGAGGCTGGAATCCACTAAAAAAATAAGTTGAATTAATTGAATTCCCACTCAAAATTGAAATTTCCCTAAAAAGGGACTCATTCACCACCCTTGGCGAATGTGTCCCACCAGAGGGACTCATTCATTCGAGGTGGAAAATGGGTCCCACTAGTGGTTTCTGAAGGTTGGTTTTTGAGATATGAATGAATTAAGTGTTGTTTGTTAGGTTTTAATTGATTTCTCAAGTAAAACAGACCTCTAGATAAAAAATAATGGGTCTTAGGGGCCAATAAATGTTGTTTTGAAGGATGAATAATGCAAAGGTACTCAAAAGTAGGTCTAATTAGGTGTGAAATTGTCTCTTTTCTCAAGAGTTCCCAATTTTCTATGCCACACCTTCATCCTTTATTTTGGCACCAAGTATATTCTTGTATCGTAAATAACAAGTTCACTACAAACTATGTAAGTTTCATCCAATAAATTCTCTTACAAAAAAATAGATTCAATATTTTGATAACATTCTACTATCATTTTTACCTTATAATTATTAAAAATGTGAGAAATTCAATATACTTTTAGCCTTTTGGATAAATAATCAACAACAAAAATAAATCAATTATTTTTTAGTTGTTTTAACTATAAATTATCCACCCACCTTATACTACCTAAATTTAATTAATACATAATTGATAGCCAACATTTCCTTGTCATATATGAATAATTCCATGTTCATCTTCATGATTTTATACTCACAAATATAATCAAGATATTTCATAAACAATAGTGTATCCAATTCATCCTCCTAATGTATCACATTCTAAAGTGAAAAGAAGGGAAAAATATTGAATATCCAAAATAAGGCACAAGCTCGTAAATTTTTTCAAATTTTCAAATTTTATTTTGCAAACTTATTCCCTTTGAAATATCCCTTATTTTATAGATAAGTTAAGTAATTTTCTTTTGGAGAGAATCCATTCAAAAATTACTTATATTACTTGTGAAGGTTTAATAATATACGTAGACTCCATTTGTATTGATAATGTGCCCCAAATATAAGATATTTTTAATGGTGAGCTTACATTTTGACTCTCTTAAAATAAAGTCTATTATTATATTTTATATCAAGCTAAAATTAAGTATTAAATGTGTAATATTTGCTTTAAAAAATAGACTAAGAAAAAAGGTTATCACAAATCTTTCCATCAAATTATATTTTGTTAGAAAGCATGGATCATCTTGTTGCCAACTTTTCTCATTGATGTCAGCGCTTGAGGAGATTTGTGTAAGTAATTTTATTTGATGCGAACACTTAGTAAGATTGTTACATATGTTTGTGAGGTTGTTGGTAGTGGTTAATATTATCACTTTAGAATTAACGAAGGTTTTTAATCTGTGGTATTGGTTGTCATTACTATGTTTAGTTTTGCCTAACATTGATATATAGAAGAGATGTTGAAGTTAACTGTTGGATATCATGCCTTATTTAAGAATAGCTACTAATGTTCATGGTTGAATGTTATGCCTTATCAAAGAAGAGTTGCTAAAGTTCATGGTTGGATGTCATACCTTATCAATTTTTTTTTGAAGTTCATGGTTGGATCTCATGTCTTATCTAAGAATTATTTAGTATGATTTATGTTATAGATTTGGTTTCATAATGATATATTAACATGAGGATTAGAAGCATTAGAAGTATTTTTGATATTAGAGATATGTTGTTGAAGTTCTATAGTATGTCATATTCTCTCTCCTGATGTTCCTAATGAAGCATGTGTTTCTAAAAGAAATATTTGGCCTCAACAAATTGCTTAAGTGGTCCTTTCCCTAGAAGTTGCAATGAATTTTGTTTGAGAGAATGCTCTATATTCCTCCACTATTCAATTATATGGTCTTACAGTTTGGGATTCAAAATCAGTACTTCATGGATGTTCCACTCCATCGTTTCAAGTCACTAGTGGCAAAGGAATTTTTTGTGAATTGTAGAAGGTTGGCAGTGTTGTTGGTTGTCTGTACTAGTCTAGGAAATGCTTTTCATTTATCCATATTGATGTATCTTCTACTATAGGTTATTGAATGTTCTTTCAAAATCTGTGCAATATCTCAGTTCTAATTTCAAGTTTTGAAATTTTCCACAAGTTGATCTACTAATGTTATATCTTCTGGCTATGTGTTATGTACTTCTTAAGTGAAGTATCATGTTTCTATTTGGTTTGTGGTGGTTGTTAGTAGCATGATAGTATGAAAGAAGTATTTAGAAATTTTTTTAGTTATTCGTGGAACATCCACATGTGATTCACATGTTGCTAATTGGCCACTTTGATGCTACATTTCATCATAAGTTTTCTTCCTAGGTCATTTGTAGATATCTAGCTGATAAGGATTGTTCCTTTTCTTGTTCCATGTTCTTGGAGGTCTGTGCCAACATTTGAAGATGTGTTAAATTGATTTGGGTCTTGATCCATCTTGGTTAGAACCACTTTGAGAAAATTTAGTTAGAAGAATGTTTTTGGGTCAACTAGTTATATGCTCTGTGTTTCATCTACACATTTCCTTTGACATCGACTTAGATTAATGTGTACTACTGTATGAATTATTTTGGATCACATTGGAATATGTATTGAGTTTGGTTCTGGTCCTCTCTATCTTTGAGATAGGAGCGTATTATTTTTTGGTGGTTGACTTGTTGAACTAATTGTTTATGTCCTTCCTAATTGACTTAATTGATGTGTTTAAGGAGTTGAGGTGGATATAAATGCAAGATAATATTGGATGCAACAAAGTGCATAAGTGTGAAAATGAGAGAACAAGAAAGTATGAGAGAGTTTGGATTGTCTTTGAAGATCTCATAGAAGAAGTGTGAATGTGTGAAAGATAGAATCATATGTGCTATAATGCCTCAATTAGTAGAGTGTTATGTTAACAAATATTGTAATCTTTCTCTAAATATTTGTATCCTAATATGAGATAGTGAATCTCATAAGGTCTTTGAATCTTGCTCCTAAAATTGTGTTTTTTTTTCATTTTTGCAAGTCTTTTCTATCTTGTGTTGATGCAGTGAGCCTTTGTTTGCAAGTCATTTTTGGTAGAGAGCCTTTATATTCTGAGTTGACGCTCACCATGGTTTTCCCCTCATTGGGTTTACTAGGTAAATCTAGTGTCTCCTTGTGCATGTGTGTGATCTATATTTATTTCTCATTACTGTTGATCTGATTAGAGTTAGAATTTATATATCTTTCATTGTTGAAATTGTTGAGGGATTAAACTACTATATCTTTCTTCTATTCTAGTTAAGAGTTTGAAGTTTGTGTTATGTTGAGGAATTCAAGTTTCAGAAAGGTTTAAGTTTTGACTAGATTGATTCAGCCCCCCTCTTAGTCTTTGGGTGTGTTCAACACATCTTACTCTCACAAATATCCCTTTTTTATATAAATCATAATGAGTATTTTCGTCTATAAGAAATTTCTAACTGGCCAACTAATTTTTTGTAATCAAATTTATCTTTTAATTCTCTATAACTACAAAAATATCTTATGTCAAAAAATTTAGTATGAAAACTCATATAATGGAGATCACATGCCTCAAGGGTAATCTTACTTCCTCTTTATTAATTAGCATTCAATTTTTTGGGAAAATACACTTAAATAATTGGTTTTTAATATTTAATTTTCCCATTTTATAAATTTATAAACATAATAGTCAATTTGGGTCCATTAATTAACTATTAGTTAAATTTATTCTCCAAGAAAATTCTTATTAGACAATAGTATATTTTATAATTGTTTTTTGGTCGCCAAGATTAAATTAATTCAAAATAGAACAATATAAGTGTTCCTTGTTAGAAATAAAAAATATATTAATAAAAAAGATCTCTTTATGAGAAAAAAACTATAAAATTATAAATTATATAATATTATCATAAAATTATGATTCTAAGAGATGTGCAAACATTGATTCAAGATAAAAAAAAATTATGTTAGGAGATCAAAAATAAGTTGTAGAAGAATAACCAAATGAATCAACATAAATAAATGATTGTAAATATAAGTAGGGTAGTGAGTTTATATAAAACTAGAGAGAGGATGGAGGTAGAAAATATAAACAATAGGGAGTGACCATCAAGTGGTAGAAAAATAGAGAATTTTCCTCCCTTTTAGGATTGTAAAACCTCAGCATGCCATCTACTATTTATTAATTATCTACAATCAAATTTTCAACCTAGACAAGCTTAATAAAAGTGTAAAGAAAAACTAGGATTAAGTAAAAATGAATTATCCCACTCAAAAAAATAAAATCTACACTAATAGTTACCCCTTAACTATAGGTTAAATAGGTTAAATGGTGATCTATCTTGAAAAAAACAAACCTAATGAGGTGCCCTTGTACATTTAAAACCACCCAAAAGAGGAATCCCCACCATAAAAATGAAGTACTCACCCCCATAAAGAAAATAAAAATTAAAAGGACCATGAGGCCCCCAAAAATAATTTTAGCCAATGATACATGCTCAAAAGTAGATGCAAAAGATGGTCTGAATCATTAAAAAATATTCCTCTCCTTAGGAAGAAAAAAACCAAAGATGTATGCATGATGTCTTCTCATTCCTATAATCAATATGTAGGAAGTAATCTTAACATGTATAAAGTCTTTAAACTTGAATCATGTATATTTATGTCAATGTTGAAATCTACCACTAAAAATTTAGGTGTTCTAGGCAACACCGGTGAAGATGAAAATATAAAATATACTCAAAATAGATTTTGAACATAATCAAAAGATAAATATTTATCATCCAATTTTTTTCCTACAGTATCCAAGACAATCAAGAAATATAACAATTTATCATATGGAGAAAGAGAAAGAGGGTATAAAGGTTTCCCTTCAACATCCAAAGAAAAGGGTGCAACTCAATAAGAGCTAACCTAGAAGAGAATATTAATATCATTAGTAGTCTCTTCCAATTCCACAATATGAGACTCCATACATAAGTCCAA
This sequence comes from Sequoia sempervirens, assembly GCA_007258455.2. NCBI lineage: Eukaryota > Viridiplantae > Streptophyta > Pinopsida > Cupressales > Cupressaceae > Sequoia > Sequoia sempervirens. The sequence continues at coordinate 156,515,154 of VDFB02252616.1, read as the reverse complement.
AATACCTACCAAGATATCATTTCATAAAGTTGAATTTGAAAGATGATGCATGTCTTGTTATAAAGAATCACTAGAATCTCTCAAATAAGTAAGAATAGAATTTGAAGTAGTGATAGATGATGGAAATGTGATCTAATTATGACGAGGATAAGTAAGAAGAGACATATCTATGTAATCTAAACATTCAATACCTACATTATACTTGCACTTCTCTAAAGTATAATCACCAAAAGGTATATTATATGCACCATCAAGTGTAATGAGGCAATCTAAAGTAGGATAATTGGAGAGTGAAGAAATATGAGGGTTTCAAAAAATATACCAAATCTTAGTCCAAATTGTCTATGGATAATAAATGTTGACTATATCCTTGATAGTCTTATTATAAACACTAGAATAAATTATTCCTCCTATATGATCAATATTATTACCCCATATAAATTTCCTTCTCGGTGTGTCTAGATTAGTTATGATCCCATATTTTTAAGGAAAAATATTAAGCCATCTACATTGTGTCAAAATGCATTTTTACCAAGACAAAATTAGCCTTATCCAAAAAATTCAAAAAAAGAGTGAACATATAATCCCATGAAATAATCCTCAATTGATACCAAAAGGAACTAAAAAATATACCCCCTTTCCCCTTGTTGCATAAATAACCCCAAATATTACTATTTTAGTACTTTATAATTACTGTGATTACAAGGATTTTTACTTATTTATAATGCTCTCTAGACCACGATGTCCAAAAATAAAAATTTTGATAAAAAATTAACTTGATAGAAAACATGGAAGAAATATATTATTATATATTTAGTACTCTGCAATATACACATTTTTATTTCCAACTAATGAACCTCTAATGAAAACATTATGGCATATGGAAGAAAAAGAATCAACCAACATCAAAATACAATATCTGACAAAAAAGTAAATTTTCTGATCAAGAGCTTAATGAATGGAAATTTTATTTCTACAACTTTCCATTGACTATATTGTTACCAAAATCCAAAACATGTGGAATAATTTATGAAATTATAAGAAAGGCCCCATTTTTCCCTATAAATAAGGGCCCTAGTTTCCCTTTAGTGACCCAGGGGCAACACCACTTGTTGTGCTCATGACTAGGTCTTATAGATGAAATGGTTGGAAGATTGAAGTTTCTTTTCATGGTTTAGAGTGGTCATGGATTGTAGTTAATGGTAATGAGTATAATAACTATTGTAGTATATAGATATAGCATTTACAATATGTTGGTAGGCTACTTTAAGCTATAGGAACTGAAGTGCATATCCACTAAACACTCAATGCTTTGAAAATCACTTAATTATTTTTCGTAATTTTTCTAAAAAATATACTATACAAACCTATGTAGGGGTCGTATGACATCCCAAAAAGAATTTTCCTCAAAATTGTCCAAGGTTGAAAGTAATAAGATTTTATATCAAAATTCATTTGTTTGACCATTTTTAGCATAATAGTAAGGTCTATTTGGGCTAGAAGTGCTCCAACAAAATATTGTCCACCAAATCTAAGCTTCATACCCTTTTTTTCTACTATTTCATATGCTGGAAACATTGAATGAATAAAATTCATCTTTCACTTTCTCAAGCTTGTTGGACATGCTTGAAAATACAAAATCCTCTCTATAACTAAAATAATGGTAATCACCAAATTTCACCAAAACAACACATAAAAATATGGTAATAATAAACATTCATAATTCCTTTGTAATTCTTGGGATCATATTGAAGCAAAAGATAAGAGCATAAAAGAATTTGGAAGATCATTCAAAATTAATCTAGTCTCTTAATAAAGAATCCAAGTGCTTAATACTCTCGAAACCAAAGCTATGAAACCATATTATAAATACTAAATAAATGAATGACATCTTACTATTAGAGAATTAAGTTATAAAATTGTAAACAAAATAATAAAATTACAAGGGTACGTGCAGGATCATGATGGGCCAAAAAGTGGCACTATGATGGGTCTGTGGCTGACGACTATTTTTTTACCCAAAATTTATGAAATGAAAAGGGTTTTTAAAGGAGATTCTTTGCTTTCTACCAATATAAATTATGCTTTAATTTGAATTTAATAAGTAATTATTATTCATTTTCTATTAAAATTATGAATAAAGTCCTGATTGATAGGCTAATTGAAAAATATCTATAGCTTTCAAATGGTATCATATTTTTTGAATCCAAAACATGTGTCACATTCTATGCTTCGCATACTATAGGATTAAAAAAAGAAAAATTGAATTCATGAAGTTTTGACCAAGTTAAGGTGGTCAAACATACAATTTTTTTATATTTTAAAAAAAGTTGTAATAAAAAATTCATAATTAATTATTTTCTAGGCAAAAAATTACAAAAAAATATGCATCACATCTGGGCATGAGTCTTTTTACTATATATAAAATCTTATAAAACATATTATCATTTTATTATGGTTAGGGTGGTCAAACAGACACCTACTTCTTCTTTTTTCGCCTGAAATTTAAGTACCACCGCATTGAAATTTCAAATTTTCACTAAATAGATTTTATTTTTTTTAACATACCTAATAGTTTAGAAACTACATTCAATTTTCTACAGATTCTATTCTTACACATTTTTGAAATAATATAGATAACTTATTCAAATTTTTATGTCAAGTTGCCTAACTCTGATTTTTTTGAATTTTTTGCCACTTAAGGGCCTATTTTTTCCATGATGATCCTGCACATACCCACAAATCTATTATTCCAAGAAATGTGCAAATGTCAAGATGATAGTACTACATTAGGAGCTCAAGATAAGATCTAGAATAATGTTTTATGAATCAAGGTGAATGAATGACTGTAAAGACAAGTTACATAGTGAGTTTATATATAACTAGGAAGATAATGGGTAGTGAAACCAATAAGTATGGAGTGACCACCAAGTTGTCTGAAAGATTAAACCCTCCTCCTTTTTAAGATGGTAACACTTAAACACTTCATTTGCTATATACTAATTATCTAAACTCACTTCATTAACCTAGGAAAACATAATAAAAGTGTAGAAAAAACTATATGTATTGAAAATTAAGTTAATCTAATAGGAAAATAAAAACCTAGATGAACATGTGCTTCCCCAAATTGATTTTCCTCAAATAATTAAAATTTAGATATTTGAAGATGTCTAATCCTTCCCAAGTAAGGTCTGCTAAAGATATATTCTTCTAATAAGCCAGAAATTATATAAAAAAATCTTCTCACTTTCTCTAGTGAATTTTTAGTATGAGCTCTAATGAGCATGGGTCAAAAACAGCAGCATGGGTATGCATGTGATTTCCCTTAGAAAAATAAAGAAATATTCCCTCAATTATTTCCATTTATGCCTTAGCTTTTAATAAATAGGACTTAAAATAAAAAATGTATTTAATAATTTATATTATGTTAAATTAGAATATAGTATATAATAATAAATAAATATAATTTAGTTTCAAATTTTAATTTTAAATTTATTTGATGATATAAAACTCTCTTAAAAACAATGAAATTATCAAATTTATTATAAATTAATTTAAATAATAGTATATGTAAAAAAAATTATACTTATTAATTTTATATTTTTATTTATTAATTGATGGTATAATAACTATCTCTTAATAATATAGAGGAAAGCTTTAAGATTAAATTGTTAACAAGCAGCAACTGTTACAGGATGAAGAGTGGGTGGAGTAAATTTGTAAGACAAAGACAATTGAATGTTGGTGATGTCTTAAATTTTTATTTAAGAATTGGTACCAATCAACCATGTATAAGTTGCATGTTAGCGTCAATTTCGTTCTGTTCGTTGATTGATGGTAAGCTAACTAAGCCACCACCCTTAGTTTTATTTCATGTTTGAGCAAACTGTTGTCACAACACCGCCTCTCATCAAGTAGGTATAAATTTTTGTTACAGCAGCGCCTCTCATCACGTAGCTCCAAACTGCAGTTATGTCTACTTTCACCGTAATTTCTATTCATGTGGTTGTTTATATATTTGTAAACTCGCATAGAGAATAACAATGAAGTCGTTAGTCGAGCTTATGCATTTGTGTGCTTGTTAATTATCTCTCTGATCTGCGGAATTTTACGTTCTAACCAACGCCAACAACAACAACCTTCGATGGCCCAGAATTGTAGGCTCTCTTCCTCAGAGTTGTATGGTGAAAGCTCACGAAACATAACAGCTCCACCGTCGCTGCTTGAAAATGAAGAGATCATGTTAAGTTGTGAAGCATCACAAAATCTATCGAAGCCCGACCTTGACCTCCAACTGAGCCTCGCTTCTTCAGAGATGTTGTGTGGGGAAGAGTTCAAAAGGTAAATATGCAAGAGATGAACCTTGAACTCAGACTGTTATGCTTAGAGTATGCTCAAGACTCAGGAAAGGGAAAACGAAAGGGGATTGACCTCGAACTGAGAATCTCCTCAGATTCATTGTGTTGCAAAGAGTTTAAAAAGCAAAAGAAGATCTACAAAGAACATAGACTATCCGTGTAATAATTTAGTACATGATTTGATTTCCTTTCTCTGCTTTTTTGGCAAGCGGGAGGAGAAATGTTATAAAGCATGTCAATTCAGAAATGATTTAATCATTCCTTAACAATTTTGTAAACATGAAGGCATAAACTATTCAAGTTTTGTGGGATATTGAGCACATATGTGTCATGGAATTTTCCCAAATGTAATTTGTGTGGAACATGCACATAATACTTAAAAGAAATAAATAAACAAATATTATTGCTTTTTTTACGTCGAAGGCGTATCCACTATGAAATGCAGCAATCTGTTTTTTTACATCAACGACTGAAGCCATCCTGGAGACGACTCTCAACATTCCGACCGTTCATCGCTCTTCATGTAACTCTTTGAGCTTTTGAAGCTCATTTTTACCATCCACCGTTGGAGAGCATGGAGGGCTTGGCAAGGTTCTCCATCTATTCACAACCGTTGATCGTTTCACTAGGCACTGCTACGCAATAACTCTCTACCTTCCTTCCTCTCCATACAGGAGTGTGTCCAAAATATCTGCGTTTAATGTCGTTAACTCTCCTTCGAAAATATATGCCTTCTGTTAATATTTGCCTTAGTTTTGAGACCTCCTTTTTTACCAACGACATCAACAAGATTTGTCTAGATTCTTGAGGTAAGTCCACTCCATATTTTACTGCTTCCCCTACCGCTAATGCATTATGCCTGTGTATAGATTGAAGTAGCAAGATAAAGCAGCAACAGTATAGAACTTGGGTTTCCTGAAAATTTCTTTTGCCTTGTGACCATTTTCTCTCACTGGCATCATTCACAAGTCGACACAATTTGTGCAGAAATGTAGATAAGTCACTTCCCATGATTTCGGTTTATTGTATTTTTTTAACCTATCCATTTGCATCTACTTCAAATTTTCTAGGGGTTTTTTAAAAGCAAATCCATTTCATACCTATCCTACCATCGTTGTGGCCTATGAGACCACACTTCTTCAAGGAATTTGTCAACAGTTCATGTGCCTATTCTATTATGTTTGATGGATGTCCTCAACCTAGTTTGAAAGCTCCCATTTGGGGCTACGCAGGGAGGATGCTAACAAGGTTGGGAAGTTGTGCGTAAAACCCGCTAGCTGCATTTGCTTAAACTTTTCTAAAGCCTTTTCAACAAACCCATTTGTAGTATATCTTGCAATCATTGCTTTGCATGACTTGACATCTCTTTCAGGCATTCTGTCAAATAGTTTGTGTGCTTTCTTCATGTTTAGATTCATCGTTCAAAGTTATTAAACAATGAAGAATGTTCACACACAACCTGTCAAATATAGCATTGATTGTGAACTTCATAATTAAATCTATTTGAATTTTGACCTGAGGAAGACCAGTGCTCATATGCCAACACTTGCTTACTAGGATGATGGAGTTTAGGCTCAGTTGCAGAGAATTTTTTTAGCAGCAGATATAGACTTGTAGCTGGAAACAACTGATCCTATTGACACGAGAGTTTAATCTAATTTTTACCAGGATTTCTGAACTTTTAACATGTGTGATCCTTTTATTTATCATTAGTTTTCCCACCCTATCTTTGTGGGAAATTCCCATGGAAACTATGCAAAGCAAAGCAAAAATCTTACGTTTTGATAAGGATTTCCTTAAACTACAGTTTAAGTCTATTGAATCATGCAGTTTTTCTACACATGGGAAAGCTTTTTGGGCTATTAGTATGGCTGATCAGTTTGCTAAACTTGATTGATGCTCACTCCAAATAACTTACAAACAAATTCTCAATGCTCAAATATGTCAAAAAGGTTGATACTTGAAAAGAATGGTGAGAAAAATGATGAATTTGACTATTTTTTTATTGGTGGACTGTCATTTTTTATGTCAGTCAAGTTTTTCTTGTGGACTTGCAAGTTATTGGAATGTGTTTTGATGAGCTACTCACTAGGCCAGTATTGCTTGCAAGTACTCACCTGAGTTTTTGTTCTATGCATTAAAATATAAAGATACAAATACAAAAAAAAATTGATTCCACTATGTGATATATGTTCTATTCAAAATATACTTAATAGGCCAATTAAAAAGTTACATTGATAGTACCAAAAGACTAACATAATATATAGAACCTAGAACGTAGAAACAGGTATTAGTGACCTTATTCTAGTTCTACGCAAGGCATAATTTCTGAGTGGTAAGTATTTGTGGCTATAATGTTTTTTTAGTTCTTCAATTTTATAATTTATTGCTTATTTCACATGCTAATTGAGTGCTTAATATTCAGTTTGTTGTAAGATAGATTAATATAATACTCTTCCTGGTCCAGGTGTGAAGAGGAAAGCTAATGAGCTTAGTGCAGAAGACGTGCTCATCTCTCAAGAGTTTCCAAATGCTCAAGATGACATTGTTGATGGTAATGATCAAACAATTGAGAAAGAGAATGATGATGATTTAGGGGTGGACTACTCAAAACTCACTGGAAGGAAAAATAAGGTATTTGATCTAAGACTTAAAATGGTTAGGATTTTCATTTTGCACCCCTTTGTTTTGGTTTTGAGTCATTCCCAAGGCTATAATGATTGTATCTAACAAGAAAAAATGGCTGTAATAACAAATTCTTATTCCACTTCAAAGCTTAGTATAATAATTTGTATATTTATTCTACAGAATGAAGCAAGGAAAGCCAATCAGAAGGACATAATTGCATAAAAGAAGAGGCAAGAGACTGTACATGAACCCCGCGGTCTATCAAAACAAAAGTGGATTGAGGAAAAGAAGAAAATTTTGGGAAATCATTTAGATGCAAATGATCTCGATATTACAAAAGCTCACGTGCTAGACATTGAAGAGGTAGCTGAAGCAAAGTACAAGAAATGGGACAAGAAGCCTACTCCATTTGGATGGGATGGTAATACTGTGTTTTTTTAAAGGATTTTGTATGTAGTCTTAATGTAGAAATATAAATAATGTTTTAGGAAGATGATTTTTTTCCATTTATTCTTCAATAATCAAATATGACCCAGTTTTATGTTGCCATCATCTATATAGGTTTTTTAATTTTTATTGTTTTTTTCATTTGAGCAAACATGTAAATGGTGTTTTGTTTTTCTTTACACATTTCAGTGTTCAACCAGAAGTCTCTATACAATGCTTTCATGTTGAGTGTTGATACTACTGAGATGTTCCAGGAGAACTATGACAAATTGTTGGATAAGCATAATAGATTGCTTAATGAATACAATAAGTTGAAGGAAACTACTTCTCAAGAGGCCCTTGCACCTTCCACCTCCACACCAGAATTCTTAGCTCAAGATAGAGAGACATTGTCTCTCAGGATTAAAAGACTAAGGGAGGAATTGCAGATAGCTAGAGAAAATGAGGAAAATGGCATCTTAAGAAAGGGAACTAACATGACTAAGAGCATAGGGTATTGCAGAGTACATTCTTGCAGCCCTTTCTCTGTAGAACACAGTTCTCTCCACTCCAACTATAGGCTACATAGTTGAACAACTATTGACTCCTAAGAACAACTATTGACTCCTAAGAAGATTACAAATCCATATAAGGCACCTGCAACAATAAAATGATTGGTCTTGTTGCTCCTAATGTTCAAAAAAGTCTAGTTAGCTAATAAGCTAATCAAAAGCTAGGTATTCACTAGGGCTAGAAAAAGGTCATTTGATATTTTGGTAGTTTGTGTAGCCATTTTTTTTGTGGAAAGTGGGATGTCTTGAATGGAAATACATACAATTTTGTACCAACCTTCCAAAAGATTAAGTAAAGAATAGACAAGTGTGAATAAGTATCTAACACTATTATAGTCAGTGCTCTACCAGTAAGTCCACCATTGCTTCCAGAAACAAGACTTGAATTGTCCAAAGAATGACTAAGAATACTACATTGGAAAGTGAAGTTCTTCTGCTTGTGGGGGTAGAGAATTGAGCTCTTTCACCAATGGTTTGTTTCACCTAAATATTTAATAAAATGGCTCAATTTCAAATATTAGTTTTAGTTGTATGTTGGCTTCTCTTCTATCCATGTGTCTCTGTGGTTGCAAATTGATGCCAAACATTTGTTTCCTAAACTTGCAATTATTGGGCAGGGTTCTTCTGGAAAAGTGTACGAGGGTTTATGGCTTGGAGTGAAGGTTGCTATTAAGGAGATCCCCATAAATTGTGAGGATTTCAACTCTTTATTGCAAGTGGAAATTGCCGTACATGCAAACCTGCAAAACCCTTTCATTGTTCAATTGATAGGTGTGTGTTTGACTAAAAAATATTGGTATCTTGTAATGGAATTCATCAGCTCTAGCTTGGATAAAATACTAGAAGAATGAGTCAAAGGAAGACCACCTTTGCCACTACCTATTGCAGTTGACACAATGCTTCAAATCTCAAGGGAAATAGAGTACCTTCATAGCCAAAGAATCATGCACATGGATCTCAAGGCATCTAATGTACTCATAGAGCCTTCAGAAGTGCCATAATTTAAAGCACAAGGGTATGGGCAAGTTAAGCTGTGTGATTTTGGGGAGTCTAGTTTAAGGCTTTACAGTTTCCCATCCCCTGAAGTCACAGGGGAATTTGTTACTAGAGGGCGCCGAAAGTCTTCCAATATCCCCAAGAAGGTTTTGAAATAGACGGGGAGATTCTAAAGCAATATACTCTTAAAGCAGATGTATACAACTTTGCCATGACTTGTTATGAGATTCTAACAGGAATGCAGCCCTTTGAGGGAGTGGAATCTGTTCAATCAATGCCTTGTTTGGAGTTTTCATATATTTGTGCTGTATAGTTTGCAATTTAATTTCGTATTGGAGGATGCCAACTAGTGAAATTAGAATATGTGGAAAATCAATGGTGTGCTTGACACAATTTGTGTGAACAACATTCTTTGTTGTTTACCAAATCTAAATGATGAATCTAACCATCAGTAACTTCCAAATCATGAATACTTTGTTTCTTTTTCTTTCAATAGCTAACATTTGTAATATCCCTAAATCGAGATATCTTCAAATCTTACCACAATGTTAGCTTCAAACCCAAATTCTGATATAACATTGCAAAATTTGAAAATGTAGACGAGTACAAACAACAAATATATACACATTCACTATTCACAATATCATCTTCATTCATGGATCAAAATGGAAAAAGGAGTCATATATTAAAATTTTTCCATGTTCTCCTCTTATTATGATCCCTGCACCAGCTTTTCTAGGGTAGCCATTAGAAGCACCATAGAAATTTAGTTTCAGATGACCTGGGGAAGGGGTTCCAGGGGTTCCTGCCTTACATTCTTACAATTTTCCTATTTATCTCTTACCTCATTAATGTGAAGTGCAATGATCCCCTTTTGGGGAAATGCCTAGAAAAATAGGATGGCATGTCCGCAAGGAACACTAAGCTATATCACACACACACATAAGCCATATTAAAGGATTAGGAAAATCCTTGATGATAGCTAATTTTCTTTGCACTAAATATAATTGGCTGTTAAAAGACAATGAAATGAAATAGACAACTAAAGTTAGATAAGCCATAATTGTTAGACTACCTTTCCTCTACATGCATATACATATGGTGAATAGTAAATAAGCACAAGTGTACCTATATGTATGTCACAACACCTATTGTTAATATGATGACACGTTCATACATAAATAAGTAAGATGGAATGGACATTAACATTAATCCAACTCTGATATAGAAAGAAGATGTAAGGAGATAAAGTTATTAAGTTGAGAAATGGAATATGACTATCACCAATCTATTGTACATGTGTACCCTTTAGCATTCATTATTAGCACCTAGATGGGAATAAAGGGAATCAAACCATGACTTAAATTTCAACTAGCATGGATATAGCAAGGAACTTGCAAGTAATTTCTTTAGTATCATATTTAGATAAGCATATTTATGAGAAAGAAATACCAAAGCGTCGCATACACAAATAGTTATTGGTTAGAGATGGAAGAGTTTTCAAGTTTTGAGCAACAGATGGTCCAAAGCCTTCAGAATGCATATAGCCTTTGCCCAAAATTAATAACAAAAGAATTATAATTATCAAAAAAGAAATTCACTATAGTCCACTAAGTAGTACTATCAAATATTCATTTTTTCTGTTTGGCATTAGAATTTTCCAAACTCATTTTTGTATATCAATGTTCAATGTTCGATGGCAAAAATTTTATTTATTCCCTTTACAATGTTTAATACTGTTTAAAATTTAAATACACAATTGAAAAGATATAATTTATTTGTTTAAAATTTAAATACACAATTGAAAAGTTATAATTTATTTGTATTTTTTCATTATATATTCTGCATCTACTGTCTCACCTCCCCAACACAACATCATTTCAAAAATCTGGGATAAATTTTTCCTTCCAAAACTTGTCTCCTCGTGATGGAAACTTAGAGAAACAAAGATTTTTAAAGATAAATATATAAACCAGTGCTTGTTAGGCTATAAGTTTTCATAATTTTTATTACTCAAACATAATGATAAAGAGAACAAAAATATATAAAATCATGTACCTTATTCTATGATAGGCAAGTTGGAAGCTGCACGTACAATAATATGGTAACAAGTTTTTTTGGTTCTCCTTAGAATTCTAGGAATTCTAGGTTTACTCTATGCTCCAAATTCCAGATAACCTTCTATATCTTACAATTAGTTATCTTTACAATCTTTTTTATTTTATGCTATACAAAATAATATATGTACTCAAACAAGTCAAACTTTCAGACAATTTTTAAAGTTAATTTGTTCAACTAAAATAAACATACATAAAACAAACTTGCACAACAACATTGACATAAAATTCAATGCAGTTCATAACAATTATCTGCTTTTCAAGACTAAAAATCATAACTTATCACTAATTGACCTTCCACAACTCTTATGTATTTCAATTATAAACCTTTACAAACCATCATTTTCTCTACATTTGGTTTATGAAAAAGAAACAAATCGCTACTCACTATGACTAACAAAGTTGTTGTTTTCTGTTTGAGATCAAGAAGGTTCAAGTAGAAGATGGAAATGTGCTAAAAATCAATGGAGAGCGAAAGAGAAACGAGGAGGAGGATGTTAAATACATTCATATGGAATGCAGTGTCGACAAATTTATGCATAATATTATCCTACTTGCCGCCTACAATATGGAGGCCACTACTGCCAGCTGTCAAGCTGGTATGCTTCAAATTTCCCTGTAATTATGACTAAATGTGCTCCTATAAGTATCATTCTTAACTTTGATGTGTATATTTCTATGAAAGGAAACTCAATGCTAAATTTAACACAATTTTGTATCCAAAACTACAAAATAAATTGATACTCAACAAATATGTTGAGTATTATGTGAAAATTAAATAAAGTTGCATTTCAAAATGACATAACAGAATGCCTTTACAAGTATACAACAAGTGCTCAAGAATTGCAATGAGCACTTGTTGCATATAGCAATTTATTATCAAATTATATTTTTCTATTTTATTAAGGTTGATCCATTTCAAACAATATATCTAAACATAATCCTTTAAGCTAAACAATCGGTTGCCTCAAATTCTTTCCATTTCTACCTTTTCTTATTATGACAAATTGTTATCTATTCCAACCAAATATTTGGTGTACCCAATTGCACACAAAAAGTGCAATCGCTAGTTTATTAATTTGTTTAATGATAGTTACAAAGAGGTTACCTTTTTTTTTGTTTTGCATGTTCAAAGATGGGTAGTGGCTAGATGAGGGTGTAAAATCAATAGAAAATTGGAAATGAAAGGGCAGGGTGTAGGTGAATGACCCGATTATGGGAGGTTGCTATTGTTTTTAGTTTTAAAGAGGAAAAAGTCAGGAACAGAGAGCCTTTTTGTCTAATAAGGGCCTTATATAGATCTGGTTATTTCTATAGTAGATTGGACCATTGTTATGTCACATATTATATTTGACACTTTTAGTTTAATGATATTTATGAGTCATTTGATTCTATTTACTTATTTAATATGAAGTTCTCTCATTTTCCATTGAATAATCACTTTATGTAGTTCCCTGTTTCTGTTGAATGGTTACTTTTTGATGAGCTCCAACGCCAGGCCCAATTATTATATGTTACTATTATGTTTAGGTTGTTTTTCCCTTAAGCATGGTGAGTTGCAAATGTTGCATAGTAAGGGCCTCAGATTCCCAACTTCTTTAAATTGAAGCATTCTTCATGATGGTTTTGTAGCTTGGGCTTGAGAATGGTTTTTTTTTAGGACATCTTGTTGCATTATTAATTTTGTTACGCATTTCACGTTGTAGATGACCATCACCATGCACACAAAAATAAATTATGTGTGCATGATTTTCATGTGCATGGTGGGCCTAGGATGCTCGAAACGCATTGTAGACGACCGTTTGTAAGCCATTCAAGCTATTTGAGAGAAGCAACAAAAAATTTTGCATCCTTTTAGGCTTATCGAGGATTTAATAATTAGTTTTTATCCATGCAACCTAAGATAGATGGATTTAATACATTTGAAGTAAAGTTGAAGTAAAAGAGTATACGAAGAGTTAAGGGTTAGTTTTTAATGATTAATTGTTTTTTCTCCATTTGCATGATTTTTAAATAATAATTTTTTTATTTCAAGACTGGCAAGTGGCAAGCATGTATATGAGTTGGTTTGCACCTTGTTCATAACATTTTTTATACTATATTATTAAACTAGCGCTTGCACTTCAACAAGGTGCAATGGTTACGCCGATAGAAAGATATACTACGACAATGGGTTGGAGGGTGGGAAGGGGAAAATCACATGGGAAAAGTGAAAATAGCTTTTTTTTGTAAGACTTAGTATGCGTAACAAAAGTCAAGTTGACGATGTTGGTAGTTAATGAGATACAAAAATTGTTTTATAACAAGTAAAAATATTTTTGTATTATTTTGTACAAAAGCTATTTCGGGAGACACCCAAACAACCAATGGAAGGGATTGGCTATTGGACAATACAATTATTCATGGTTGGCAGTGTGGGGCTATGATATATGCTATTTTGTCTTCAAGACCTATAGAGGAAAATGAAGGGAAAGGTTAGATGTGATCATTATTTGTTGACATGTACAATGATTTATACATATTCAATTTATCGTACTACTATTAGTGGAAACCATCTTTTACCAATATAATTACAAAATTACCATAAGAGCATGAATATGTTGAAGTTATTGATGACATTGATGTCGTTGAGTGAAATGTATGCTTGAGCCTTGATCTCTTGTCCTTGTAGCTAATTTTGTCACGGTCTATAATAGGTGTGTGCAAAAGGGAAATTTGCATAAGAGGAAGTGATCAGTGGACAATAATTGGGAGAGATGTGAGGGAGAAAGGGATAAGAGTTGTGTACCTTAACTTCTTAGAGACAGTTGTTGTAATCGAGCTTCCTTTTCTTTCATCATTATTGTGTATGGATGGTTCTACATTTTTTAGTATCTCTCAAAGGATAACATGGGTTGGATGCAAAGGTCGTTCAACGATTTCACTCTGGATATGGCTATAAATGTTATCCTTGCCGTTCTATTTTCCCAATGTCGATAGTTGCTTTGTTTAGCATTAGGCCTTGGGATTATTTGATAACAATAAAAGTTGCATTTGTATGATTCATAAATAGACAATTGGAAATGGCATGGACTAAAAAAACCGTAAAATAGAGCTTCAACAGGATATGGGTGCTCCAAACGAAGGAGGGGCTACTCCAAAGGCAACACAATAAGCCAAACTATACCTACAATTAATAAAGAGATGTCTTTTACTCCAGTTTTCGTTATACATGCAACCCTTATTTTTTATTAAATATACATGTTATGAATATGTAAACAAATGGTCTAAGTTTAAAACATATCATTTAGCCACCCTTTAAGCATGAATAATAATATCATAAACTCGATAACCTTATAACCACTTCACACTTGCAAAGTGCTACTCATGATATCTGTTACAACTAAGCCTATACTGATACCCTTAATATTACAAAACAATAATTGTTGATGCAGCGTTCAGGACTAAACTTGAAAGATAGGATAAAATGTTATTGTTTTATCTACTTGATTATAAATTGAATTCATTTATCTATTTTATAACTATATATACTCAATGAAATAATTTAAAAGTAAATAAATATATGATAATAATCATGAGTATCCATTTCAACTACATAAATTATCCTCTATGAACATCTTTTAATATTTTTTTTTTATTAGTAAATAAATATATATATTTTTATATAGACAATTTCACCTAGAGGAAAAGGCCTAAAATAAACTATAGAATATTCTTTTTAAGAAGAAATAAAAGAAAAGGTATAAATAATCGATTAGAGACTTACTATTTACCTTTATACCTATTCATATTTAAAAATTAATAAGATCTTTATTTTAAGGAGCGGAGAATATATTCTTTTGTTCCCTTGTATGAAAGACTATTAGATGTGAGAAGAGTTGAAGATTTCTGTTTTGCTCCCACTCCTATTACGTAAACTTACAAAGGAATCTAGCTTTGCCAGTTTTTTTTGCTTTAATTTTTGTGTTAGACTTTCATTTCACGCTTGAATTTTGCACATTTACGGTGACCAAATTGTGTGGCAGGGATATATGCAATTTTGTTTATTTATAAATTTCTCCAAGATAATAAGGTTATCAGTAAATAACGTTTAATTATTTTTTCTCCCTCTTCACAATTAAAAACGGTACTGCTACGAATATTATCTAACCTCATAGATAATTCATTATGTGAATTTACTGTTTATGCTTTTCGTTTCGAAAAAGAAAAATTCATGATATTAATAATCTAAATGTAGACGGTACAGAACCCAATGTTAGCACTAAAATATTATAAGGCAATAGCGTGTTTAACCCTAACAACAAATGGATAAGAGGAGCTCACCCGCAGAGTTGTTTTTTCAATGATATCCAATTCCACATGAGTTTATTATTGCTTAACTCCTGGGAGTCGTGCAGCCCAAACGTTTGTATACATAGAAGAATGAATACTCTAACCATTGACGTTGCTAACTCTAACGCCGATATTGATAATAATACTATTTTGTCATTGTTGCCCAGGAAAATTCATATCAATGTTATGTTCAATATTATTATTATTTATTTCTTGTTAAGACTAGTGATCAATAATACCGCTCCCGAGCGTTATTACTACTGGTATTCATATTGATATCAGCCAATATCAAAATATTCACAGGGGAAGCTTGATTACATAAGATTTGCAGATACTGCTCTCAGCCCGGGTTATGCAGCAAAGGTCAATAAGCATGCAAAGCTTTATCCAATTTTTGTGTACTGAGGATCAGTAACTTTGAGGTGAAGGTATAAGGAAATAATTACAAGCAAATATCGATACATGCCCCCAAACCAAATTTTTAAACTATTGTGACAGCTAGCACCAAATTTGACATCGAATCTACGAATCGTTGACTGTCGATGGTTGAAAAGGCTAAAAAATAAAATAAAATAAAAGGCTTTCTAAAATCATTAGCAATTTCACCACAACGACTGGCGTACGCTTGAATGAGCAGATCTTCTAACGCACAGTATATCTAATTAAATGCTCACTTTCTAATTTAATAGGAGGAAGAGAAGGACGGAGCGAGATCAAGAGCAACTGCATAGGGGTCCATACTAAGAATTAATGGCCAACTATTGACTATAGCTGGGGTTGTTGGCATCCGAAACCCATCAGCTGTTTATTCTCATTTAAATGTAGCTTCTATACTTCTGTTTTGAGAAATGTGATACTTGTTATCTGTGTATGCGGAATACGCCCTCACAAGAGTTAAATTGTGCTCCGTAACAGAAATTATTACTATGGATGAGAGCGTGGACTACACGTTGGTGAATTAAAGAAGAGGTGAGGCAAGGAGTAAATCATAAGGAGATGCTACTATTCAGAAGAAAAGAAAATAGGACTGGAATGGAGCTTTTTCCATTAACCACCAAGGTCGTTGAGGACTTCCATTCAAATATCTGTAACTTTCGAAGTCACAGATATGTACATGTTTTTGTTTGGATGGACTGTATCATCTCTTTCTGTGGAGCAGCTTTATATCTTTGTACAGTCTTCAATGAGTACCGAGTAAAGAAACTCTCTCAAGTATGAACACATGGCTTACAAAAAAAAGACGCGAAAAAATATAAACCTACGTTTACTACAGAGGGCCAAATCTAAACAGGACAAGGGTGGCCAAAACAGGAGCAAAAACCAGAATTGCAACTACTGTTGATTTATTTTGGTTTTAGCAGTCACAATCTACCATCCCAATCATTTTTCAAATTAAAATGTAAAGCCCAGAGATCAAAATGTAAGTCAGGTATTGAAGGTTTACTGACTGTTGAGCTTGTCCAACTGAAGAGAAGCGCGTGGGAGTCACTTCAATGCCTCTCGTGAAGAGCTGGTACGCTGCCTCTACTCCACTGTAAACATGACCAAACAGAATATCCAATCAAGTCAATATGAGGTTCCGAAGAGCCTTAAGCTTCGAGACTGGGAGGATGGTACTCACCCAAATTGCTCAGCAATGATTGTTGAGCTTCTGGGTGTCACTTCAAGGGCTTTCGTGCAGGGCTGGTGCGATGCCTCTACTCCACTATAAGCACAACCAAACACAATATCTAATCAACGAAGCAGAAAATCTGAACAACCTTAAGCTTCGAGATTGGGAGGTTGCTACTCACCCAATTTGCTCAGGAACAATATAAACTAAACCAGCCCAAGTCTCTGAAGGTCTTTTCCCAACGTTCTCGCTTCTACCGTTTACTTCAAACTGAAATCGAAAACTATGTATACAATGCCTATAAAAAACCACACAGTTTCAACATTCAAACATGCAGGTTTTATTTTCAATGAAAACACAGAATTAAATTTCAAATAGATACTCAGCTGAGATTCTGCCATAGAGACAATCTATGTCTAATAGATATGCCAAAATCAGATATCGGTGAAAATTAGTCCATAAAGTTTTTCCATCACCCTATCTAATTCACTCGACTTTTTTCATTGTAACTCCTATCTAGTCCAAGACGCATGTGCCAACAGCATACATGTTTTAGAAACTCACCTCAAGATTCTGTAACACGTTGGTGGAGCCTTTCTTTGCCAATGCTCTGCTAGACTTGTATGCAAAATAGGAAAACGTAGACAAGGAACGTGAGTTGTATGGCAGAATTCCACATGCTTCTTCGCCACCGACAATTTAACCACGCAGCACAAATCTCGTCCAGGTGAGCGCCATTTAAACTTGCTTCAAATTTAATGCATGCAGTGAAGTTTTGGTGGCCTATTGAATTGGATGGCAAGCACGGAGACTGCAAGGAATGGCATGGAATGGTGCGGGCGCACTCCGAGCCATACCCGCTGACACAAGGCAACTTTGAAAACCTGCGTTTCGTGTACTTTTTGTGGCCTATTTTCAAACTGTTGGGATAGGGATCAGGATGCATCCAGACACCCACCGCTTGTTCAAACACCACAATAAAGTCACCGTGATTTGTTCAAACGCCACAATAAAGTCGCCGTAATTGTTTGGGTACTTATAGCAGAAATTGGTTGAATATAATGGCTTCTTCAACAACAAGTGCATGTAGCTACAGCAGCCTTGAACGGCAAGCTATACCTATCACGTTGTCTCTTTTGTACCTACTGAGTTCTTTCCCCACGAGATGTAAAGCTTTCTCATATCTATTGTCGTAGCTGGAATTCAGAGACAACACGTCGGACGGTGCTGTCAAATGATGTTAATGTAGGGTGTGGCTTTTCTTCGCTTCGTTAGAATAAATTAATGTTAGATTGTTCGACACAGATTACTTGTCTACATAGCCATATGCCTGTCACTCATCATCACCCAAAATCATAAATATTTTTACTCTCCATGAATCCGGCAGGACAAAGCCTGAAAAAATTATCAGCATCAGACAGTAAACTTTTCCAGTGGGAATTCCCACCAATAATAGTCTATCGGCTAATAATTTATAATATACAATATTTTATAAAAAAAATTAAAAAAAAATAAATGACTGTTTTTAAATATTTAAAATTTAAAATATATATACACACAAGTTTCTTATATGCAATGTTTAAATATCTTATTTCTCATTTTTCATAACATAGAATTTATTAATAGTTCCTTTAACCCTATCCTATGTTGTTAAGAGTATATCATGATGCAGGGACATATAAGTCATAGGACGTCATATTTACTTTATTTCTTTATAGAGGATAACACTAATAAGAGAACACATGCTCATCAAAACATCAACTACCAATGCCAATGTGCCCTCCTTTGTTGAAACCTTTACCCTCAAAACTTGGGTTAAAGGGTAGATTTGGAAGGCCTCGTCACACCTTCATAATACTTTCTTTAGCCCTAAGTTTTGCATCCGGTCATTAGGAACATTAAGAACAAGAATATACTCCTGTAGTGTTACTCATAAACATACTGATGCTAGCTATATCTATCAATATTATCATTCCCCTTTTTGACACATTCAAGAAGCTTTAGAGCTCTTATTCAACTATTTACCTTAGTGGGAGGTAAAAACATTATCATGTGCTCTACATATCTTTGCTTGCAAGTTTTAAACTTCCAATTTCATTGTCTCATCATCTCTATCAAATTCATTTTATTTCTGATAAGTTTCATAGTTCATATTATATAGTGTAAGACAATTATTAATCTATGTATTGCATCTGGTCTTTATGAGTTTGAGTGATGGCAATGGTAAGAATTGTTGCCATGTTTGATCCTTTTCCATGATTATTTTCTACATAAAGAACCAATTAAACAAACTAATACAAAATTACTAATAAGAATCATTTATTAGCTTGTATATGTGTCTTTATCTACCCACAAGTGTGCACATGCATGTAAGAAGTCATTTATAGTAGCTTTTTGTAATGTCACAGAATTGCACCTAGGGGAAATTCCACATTTTCATACTTTTTCCTAGCATTTATGCATGACACCTTAGAGCATTAATGACAAAAATTCCATCAGTCAAAATTTCATGATACAAACTCCATCTAGACTTGTAGCAGAGCAACAAAAGCCTGATGACGTGTTTCCCAAAAATCTAGGCTTTGGATGCCTATGCAGTGTATGGATGTCTGCGTGACGTGCTAGCGTCCTGGTAGTCTTTCAAGTTTGGGTATGTGCAGGATCATCATGGAAAAAATAGGCCCTTAAGTGGCAAAAAATTCAAAAAAATCAGAGTTAGGCAACTTGACGTAAAAAATTGAATAAGTTATCTATATTATTTCAAAAGTATGTAACAATAGAATTTGTAGCAAATTGAATATAGTTTCTAAACTACTAGGTTTGTTTTAAAAAAAATAATCTATTTGGTGAAAATATGAAATTTCAATGTAGTAGTACTTAAATTCCAAGGAAAAATAAGAAGTAGGTGTCTGCTTGACCACCCTAACCATAATAAAATAATAATATTTTTTTATAAGATTTTAGAAATAAGTAAAAGACTCATGTCGATGTGATGCATATTTTTTTGTAATTTTTTCCAAGTAAATAATTAATTATAAATTTTTATTACAACTTTTAAAAATATAAAAACTCGTATGCTTGACCACCTTAACTTGGTCAAAACTTCATGAAATTAATTTTCTTTTTAATACTATAGTACGTGAAGCATAGAATGTGACGCATATTTTGGATTCAAAAAATATGATACCATTTGAAATCTATAGATTTTTTCAATGAGCCTATCAATTAGGACTTTAGTCATAATTCAAATAGAAAATGAATAATAATTACTTATTAAATTCAAAGTAAAACATAATTTATATTGGTGGAAAGGTGAAAATATCCTTTAAAAACCATTTCCATTTCATCAATTTTGGAAGAAAACAAAGTCGTCAGCCACATACCCATCATATTGCCACTTTTGGCCCATCATGATTCTGCACATACCCGTTTGAAACAGGGAATCTGAAATCATGACTCTCTCGACACATGTCCTAGAAGTTAGATTTTAGATGTAATGGATCTTTTTCACCCTTGCATGCATCAAGAACCCCTTCCTTGCTCTTATTTGGGGTTGGAAGTCATTCATTCAAGCTCTCCTAAAAAAATTCTCCATCTTTGAGTTCTCTTCATCTTTGATAGTTGCACCCTCACAAGCCAAGCCATGCCAGACTAAGGTCCTTCTAGCAGCAACAAATCTCAAGCAAGCAATCAATGGTGTGTTTGTGTGCTTCAAAGAGGTTCTAGGCACATGGGTAATGCTCTTTCTCTCTCACTATTATTTCCTACTTGTTCATTTACTATTTTGTGGTGTGGGTTCTACTCCTAAAGTGGGGTTTTCTTTCACCACACACTTTGTTTACTTTGTTTGCACTTGTTTCCAACTTGGTTGTCTGTGGAGGTGGGAACACCAAAACTGGGGTCTAACTAAGGTATACCCCTATACAGCCCCAATCTTTTCCCCTCATTCTTCTATGTGTAGGTTTTAAAGTGGAGGTTGGAGTGAAGACCCAAATGTCTAGTAAGAGGTAAGCTTTCTCCAAGTCCCCTTGTGTTTGTTATAGCCTTTGGATTCTTGTTTAGTTATTTCATTCAATACATCCTAGATCTAATCCCAGAAGTGAAACTTGGTTATGCCCACTTGAACTCCTAAGCCCTCTACTGCTCAGGAAGCTAGTGCATGTTTTAGATGATAGCGAGCTGCACTGGTGTCCTGAAACCAAGCTATTGTGTTTTGGCCAAGAGATCAATCATCTGAGGTGGAAATCTTAGAGTTTCACTCTCTCAATATCCGAAGTAGTTTTCTCATAAACATAACTTGGGTATACTTCTTTACCATTTTTTCAACCCGCTTATGCTAAGGTGTATAATGGAATTTTGTCCCCTAGTGATATCTTGAGAACGAAGAGACCTTTGTGCAATGAATCCCTCTTATATCACACATTGGTGAACCTGACATGAAGACATTAGATCTATATTTCATGATGTTGCGTGCTTATGATAACCCTTTTTTGAGGAAGATTTTGATATATTGGAATACGCTCTAAATGACTTCTTGGAAGCGCTCTCCCCTGTCTACAAATCTTCTGAAAAAACTCCCCCTCTACAAGCCAAGGAGTTGGTAGTCTCTTGGGCTCCATCAATCCCTAAGAAACTCGTCACTTACATGACCCCAACTGACTTGTCCTCTAGGGAGAACTATTCTTTCTATGGGATTTTGTTTCATAGTGATTCATCAGACTTATATTCAAGGTTTGTGAAAGCTATGGACTCTACTTCCTATAATGTTGTTGGGCACACATATAATACGAGAAGAAATAAGTAGAACTTGGATCAACAACCTTCTATTCCTACATCACAACCCACTCGAGTTCCCACTTCTTTACAACCTTCTTGACCGAACCTTCATTCAACACCTAAACCTGTGATCAAAGCACTAGGTGATGATGATATTTTTGAGCAACTTCGTGTTACTCTGACTAAGATCTCACTTTGGGATTTCGTTTAGACTGCTCCAATTTACCAGAGATTCTTCAAGAAGCTTTACAAAATATTCTCTTGCTTACCTCTGCTATTCCTACGGATGTTAATGTGTTGTTGGCTCATATTCGAGTGGATTCAACAAATATCACATTCCATCCACAAGAATTCTTGCCTCCGGATATGTAGAAGCAAGTGGATCCCTTGATGATTATAGTTAATGTTAATAATGTTGGTATGAGGCATACTCTTGTTGACACTGATTCTGCTCTCAAATTTGGTGGTATCGACCTATTACCTAAAATTAAAGTTGATTCATCTTCTTTAGCAACTTCTTCTTTGTATATTCACAAGATTAATAACACTAGTTGCCAAGCTCTAGGTACAATAATACTAAACTTTCAGCTAGGTCCTATTACATTACCTACATTGGTTTATGTGATGCCTAGTGCCTTACCATACAATCTTCTCTTGGGGAGACCCTGGATTCATGCTATGGGTGTTATGACCTCTACTTTACACCATTCTTTAAAATAATCACAAATCATCAAGTGGTTATGGTTAAAATAGATTCAGAAGTTGTTCACCTTTGTGAGCTAGCAGTTCTCGGTCATGCTTTAGTCATATCCACTCTCAAGAATTGTATTTTTTCCTTAACCACTTATGCTATGGCATGTTCTTCATCAATACCCTATGTGAAATTCATTCCTAGAGTGAGTGTCATTAGAGATGAATCACCTAAAGTAAAGGACCATAAGTCTCCCCCATCTTCCCCTTCCTCTCAATTGAATGCTCTCCTTGGTGATGATTGGGGCTCCTTGGAATTCCCTCAATTCTTAATCATAGAATACAAGGCGAGCTCCTCTTGCATATAATTTCTAGGTACTTCTAACACAAAGATGGATGATACTCCCACTAGGGAAGAGAAGTGTGACCCTATTTAGGAAACCAATCCTTCCTCTACTAAGGAGAGTAATCCACTCATGCAAAGGAGTTTAATGTTTGTGATTCTAGTAAAGAAGGTGGGAGTTCTCCCATAGAGACATTTGACATCCATTGGTGGAATGAAACACTCTACGTAGAGCCACCACCTCCTAAAGTTTTACAAACTTGTTATGGGTTTGGATATGAACTCACCTCTTGATATGACTATGGTAAGAAAGGCCTAGGGTGTATCAAACAAGGAATCCATGTCCTTATCTAGTTTAAGCCATGGAAGTGCTAGCTGGGTTTGGGATGCTCCATTAAACAATCTAAGAAAAAACCTTGATGCAGTGTCAACATGATTTCCACAAAGCCATTGAGCTTGGTCCATCCTGAATTGACAGAGGAGAGGGAGTAAGCTAAGAAAATCGCTTTAGATGTCTTCTCTTTGGATGAAGCACTAGAGGAATTCCTAGGTTCCTATTCCCCATTACCTTCTTTTCAGCATAAGAGACGATTCCCATATCACCTACATAAACGTGCATACTTTGGAGAGTTTGTCTTGAGTATTGATCAGGAAGACCCTCTATCTAACATTAGTAATGATGCTCTAATATCTCATCCTAAAGATCATAGTTTTCTCCTTAAAGGAGATACTATTGAAGTCTCTATGGAACCTAAGTCCTTAGAAAAAGTAATTAATATTGGGAAGTGCCTTTCTTAAAAGGGAGTGGAGGAGCATTCTAATCTCTTGCACTCTCATCTTGATATCTTTGCTTGGATGTGCGAGGATATTCTAGGTATTGACGAGTCTATAGTTGTTCACAATATCAACCTATGTCTCGATGCCAAGCCAGTTAAGAAAAAAAAAGAAAGATCAATCCTAGTGTGGCATTAATTGTCAAAACTAAGATAGAGAAGCTATTGAAAGTAGGCTTTATCCATCCAATTGACTACTCCCCTTGGATATCAAATATAGTCACTATTAGTAAGCATGATGGTCGTATTCATATATGTATTTACTTTTGAGATATTAATAAGGCCTATCTTAAGGATGATTTTCTATTACCTAATATAGATATGATTGTGGATGTGACTATAGACCATGCATTGTTATCTTTTATGGATGGATTCTTCAGTTAAAATCATATTCATATTAACCTAGAGGATCAGTACAAGACAACCTTTGCTAACCCTTGGGGTAATTTTTGTTATGTAGTCATGCCCTTTGGGTTGAAGAATGTGGGAGCGACTTACCAATGGGCAATGACCCTAATATTTCATGATTTTATCTGTAAGATCTTAGAAGACTATGTTGACGACATCTTGGTGAAATTGATAACCTATCAAGATCATGTGAAGAACCTTCATCTTATCTTTGAAAGGCTTCAACTCTACAAGATGAGACTCAATCCCCATAAGTGTGTCTTTGGTGTGGATGTCATAAAGCTTTTGGGGTTCATAGTTTCCCACCACGGAATCAAGGTTGCCATGAATAAAATTGATGCCATTGTTAACATTCCTCCACTAAGGAATATCATTAAGTTACAAAGTTTACAAGGGAAGATTCAAGTGATTCATAGATTTATATCTCAATTGGCTGATCATACCCTTCCTTTCACTCATTTATTGAAAAAAGATGTTCAGTTCATGTGGGATGAGGAGTTCCATAAATCCTTTGAGTCAATCAAAGCCTATTTGGCCAACCCTCCTATATTGATGCTGACTATGCAAGATAGACCCTTTCTGCTTTACCTTTTTGTGTCACCATATGCCTTGGCAGCTTTACTTGCTCAATGTGATGATGCGAGGAAAGAGAGAGGAGTCTACTACATTAGCTATGTTCTAGTCAATTATGAAACTTGTTATTCCTCCATGGAGAAACAATGCTTCGCTCTTGTCTTTGCTACGCAGAAGTTGGGACACTATCTTCTCCATGTCAAAACACATGTCATAGTAAAAATGGATCTCTTAAAGCATCTATTCTCTAGTGTTGACCTTGTTGGGAGATTAGTGAAATGGGTTATGTTTCTCTCTAAGTTTTATATAAATTTCATTACTCATAAGTCAATAAAGTGTCAAGCAGTTGTCGATCAATTGGAAGACACTCCCTCATCCTGTTCCTTCTCGGGGTTGGATTTGTTCCCTAATAAGAATATTTTTGTGGTTAATTATGTCCTTGAATGGAAAATTTATTTTGATGGATCGAGGTTTCAGACTGGTTCTAGAGTGAGTGTGGTCTTAATATCCACCAAAGGTAAACCGGTCCCTCTATCCTTTTGATTATATTTTTCTTTCACCAATAACATCGCTAAGTATGAAGTTCTTAGTACTGGCTTGCATGTCAGGATTGCACTAAGAATCAAACAAAGTAAGTTTTCCTAGTATCGAGACCTTGTTGTTTCCTTGCTTAATCAGTTCTCCTCTTTCACAATAGACAGTCTCCCTAGGAGGGAAAATAGACATGTCAATGCCATGGCAAGCATTGCTTCCTTAGTACCTTCAGACGAGGATATGAAAGAATACCACTTTGTGGTTCAGGTCTTGTGAACCCCAGCGTTTTTCGATAAACTTGAATCTGAATCCTTTGTATGTTCTCACGTAGACTCAAGAGAATGGTTCTCTAGTATCTATAATTACTTAAAGATTGGAAACTTTCCTGATGATGCGACAATTTTTTTTTACTCGTATATGAATGCTTTCAACACATTATGTCATTTTATCTGATGTTCTTTATCACAACTCCTATAACGTCTTGTTTCTCAGATGTCTCACTAAAGCATAAATACCCCTTTCCTTTAAGGAAGCCCATTCAGGCTCCAGGGGTGGAAATTTTGATGGTGGATCCCTTGCAAGAAGATTGGTATGCATGGGGTACTATTACCAAATGATGGAACAAGATTCCTTCAATTTTGTTAAAAAGTTTCGTCATTGTCAACAACACAGTCATCTTATTCATGCACCTTCCCAAGAGTTACAAATTCAAACCTCTCCTTCGCCATTTGCAAAGTGGGGGTTGGATATTATTGGAAAAATATCACCTCCTTCTTCCAAGGGACATACCTTTATTATTACCACTATAGATTACTTCAAAAAATGGGTCAAAGCTATTCCACTTCAATCCAAAAATGCTAAAGCTATTTGTAGCTTTCTTATGAAAAAGGTTATTTCTCATTTTGGATTGCTTGCTACACTTGTTTCTAACAATGGCACACCATTCAAGAACAAGGAAGTAAAGAAATTCTTAGAGAAATTTCATATCCAACATATATTTTCTATTTTATACTATCTACAATCTAATAGCCAAGTAGAAGCATCTAACAAAGCTCTTGAGTTCATTCTTCATAAAATAGTTAATAAGCATGGTAAGGTTTGGAATATTCAATTAGCGTATGCTTTGTGGGCCCATCACACGAGTGTCCACATGGTGACGGGAACAATTCCTTAAAATCTTATGTATGGTGCCAAAGCTATCATGCCTTTAGAGTTGGAATTTTTCTCTTTATAGGTTTCCCTTAAAGGGTTAATTGACAATGCATTCTACCAAGTTAATCATTTTTATCAGCTAGAGATGCTCGGCAAGCACCAATTATAGGCCCTCAATCATCTTAAAGCTTATCAACAATCACTATCAAGACAATATAATCAAAGTGTGCTTCCTAGGACCTTTAAACTCAGAGACTTGGTTCTTTATGAAAACCAGAGAAATGTAAATGCACCACTTGATCTGAGAGGGAAATTTAGTCCTAACTAGTTAGGCCCTTACATTATGAACTTTGTATATGGTTTGGGTGCCTATGGATTATCATCTATGGATGGAACACCTCTCAAAGAACCTGTTAATGCGATGCACCTTCGTAAATGCTATACATAATGTCCAATGTGTCATATGTATGGTACTCCCTCTTTAAAAGGGGAGTATCACTACATGTGTTGACATAACTCAATAGCACCTTGTGAAATTTTTTGTGCTATGACGTGACCATGTGTGTGAACAATATACATACATATATCTTGTCACACTATGTTTCCATGCATCACAATATGTCTCTTAAGTAAATTAGATCATTATAGTATTTAATTAACATACAACCATGTGTGTTTATTAAATCATATTAGCATCTAATGTAAACATACATCCATATGAGCATGTAATATCCATAGCATCAACATACATAAAAAAAAACATACACATCAAAATAAACAATGGCATGATGTCATAACCAATATGTCTATATATATGCATGTATGTATCAAATGTCATGTACATGTATCAAGCTACTATTATAAAAAATGAGTGGCTACTGAATATATGTCTATGCAGAAGATCTCTCTCTCTCTATATATATATAAATGCATCTCCCACTACAAAAATCATGTACAAAATCACAAGCCCCTATGGTTGTGGCGCATGGCTCCCTGAGCCCTCCGGCTTTGGTTGCCGCTACTGTGGTCTAGGGAGGGGTTGCACAATGGTCATAGAATTAGATCGATCTGAGCATGATATGGATAGAGACATCTGCATCCCCCTAACCTCTCCCTACAATGGGCATATCATCATCTATGGTTGTGTTAGCTCCTGTTGCAGTTGTTGAACATCTGTTGGGATCACAACTATCGATTGCCTATCAAGATCATCGAGGTGACTCTGCAAGGCGTCACACACCTACTTGGTGGTGTTATCCCTCATCACTGCCATGCCTCACTCAACAAGCACTATCTATATCTCTCCCGACAACTGATCATGCTACCCATGAATAATGATGATCTTCATAGTCAGTTGGATGATCTTCACACCTCGATCCTTGTAGGTGATCATCAAGTGGGATACTAGCTCTAAAATGTGTGCATGATTCCCTACACACACTGGATGGAAATCCTCAAGGTCCCTTGGATTAGAATGGTAGGGACCACCTCTACTATGAATTGAGCCATCAGCCTACTCCATCCATGTGCATCCTCTGCAACCATAGAGAAGAAGAAAGAGAAATCAGTATCACATGGAATATGTATATAATCATAAACGAAATAAAAAAATAAATGCAAAAACATAAAGAATATGCTCTATATACCTAAGTCCCCTAGCTACCATGTCGGGTCAGGGTGAGGAGTGACACTAGGACCATCACCACTGGTATCACTGGCCACTCCCATTGATGCCAAGGTTATTGCTGCTATAGCTATAGGTGTTGGTTGGTACTAATGAGATAGGGGTAGCTACTAGGGGGTTTGACCTCCTCTGCTACCTCGACCTCTGAGGTGTTGCCTCCTCCTCCTATGACCTCTCCTCCTCCTTGTTAGCCTCCAACCGCCCTCTCTATCTATGGGTACCCTCACTGAACACAAGAGGTGAACGATGCCTATCCCGCCATCGTGTAAAATCTCCAGCAACCCCAACATTATTATTCATTGCTATGGGTGGTAGATCATGGTCAACCTCATCATCATCAAAATGGACAAAATTGGTGATGGTGGGGCAAGGGCGGTCGCCGAGTCTCACTGCACTCCTATAAGCCCTAGTATATGTCAGGACATTTGGTTTAATTGTTTGTACACAACCATGTTGTTAGATGACCAGACTCCAGTAGTATTGTACTATAATGTAATCATGGTGACCTGCTAAAAAATAGTCTCGCTGCAGGTTCCTCAAGTGCCTGCTATCATCCACCCATCTAAAAAATTGATGGGGTCTCCATCTAACCCCATTAGTAGTAAGATTATCAAACTATAGCCACCAAAACTATAAGTCTTTGTACTTCCATTTCCCTGTCATATCATACCAATGGGCCATGGGGATGCGATATGGCTGTTGTTGGGGAAAACTGACTAGCCTAGTGCACATGATGTGGGCAAAGGACAACACCTAAAAAATGTGTGTACATAGTAGTACTTGTAATGGATGTACCATCCTATCTCTTGGTAGAGGTGTGTTAGCATGCTACGACCCCAAGAAAAAATTGCCATGTGTTCCACCATCTCTCAGATCATGTGGATGAGGCCCCCATGTAGGTGCGAGCCTTGCACGTCTATCATGATCTGAAAGACAATAGTCATGACCATCACTTGATACAGCAACAGTGCAGTGGTCCTTGCCTGGTCATACCAATGCTAATATATGTGGCTCATGCCGTAACCACTTTTGTCCATCCTGAGCAGTAGAGGACTCCCTCTGTTCACTCTCATGTGGACCAAGTATCATCTAGGGCCACCCACCTTCTACATATGGGTAGTCTGAGGATCTGATAGACATCCTCAAGTGTGATAATCATCTCCCCATAGGGTAGCTGCAAAGATGTTGTGGTAGTGTCCCACAACTCCATCAATGTTGTAAGCATCTGCTCATGATAGTACATCTCTAGCATGGTGAACACATGCCAAAGACCAACCTTCTCGAGGTGTGTAACCTCATTCTCGATGAGATGGTCCCTCTAGTCACAAATGAGTCAGAAAGCCCACCCTCCTGGATGCTCATGAATCTTTGGATACTCCTGCAAAAGTGAAAAACAAATTTAATTTAGAACATTAAATTTCATTATATAAATAAAAAAATTTCTTCAAGACCTATGCATGTTGCGTAGACGTTTGCATGTCACGTATGCATCCCTGTCTCCCATGGATTCCTTAAGGATGCCAACACATCCTTGAGCTTCTAGCATAGGATTGGGACCTCGGTGTACATTTTAGATGGAAGCACATATTTTGGATGCAAGCACCTAAAATAGACGCATGTGCACCTCGTTGAATAAAAAAATTCTCAAAAAGGACCTTAAATCATGAAAAATGAGGCTTAGAGGCCTACTTGGTCTGCCTTGTGACCCTCGGCGATGTCATTGCATAGCTGCTCCAACCTAGACACCTCGTACTCCCTCCAACTTTTCATTTTGTTGAATTTTCTCCCACAAAAGTCAACAATTTTCTCATATTGAATAGTGAAAATCACCCTTCTAGGGGCCCACCTAGGTATATATAGGCCCCTTAGGGGCCATTTTTCATAGAGTTTGTGACTACCTAGTTTCTCCTTGTGCCATAGAAAAAAATACCCTTTGCTTAACATAAGATTAAATGGACTTAATGAAGCCTTGATCTAGGTGTTGTGAGGCATTTTATGCATCCACACTAGGTCTTGGACCTTTGCAAACTAAATAAAATACATTTAATGATGTCTTGTGAAGGTGTTGTGAAGTGTTGTAAGATATTTCTACATTCTTCTAAACTCTATTTAATGCAATTTACCTAAAATATCACCTTTTAACTCATCAACAAGTCCTATCTTGAAGTGTTGTAAAGTCTTGTAATAAGCTTTCACACTCTTCTAGGCATATTTTCACTATTTACACCCTTCTCATGCTTTATTTTGTCTCTTTATGCCCTCGTAATTTGTAATTAAGTGTATTTTTTAATATTATCCTAACAAATAACATTAAATACAACATTTTTCCCCGACACATGTTTTTAGGTCCTAGGTGGGACCCATTCGCCATGGGTGGTGAATGAGTCCCCCTTGGCCCCAAATTCAAAATATTCTAAATTTCCTTTTAGGATTTTATTCAAAATCACTTGATGTCAGCTTGTGATGAGGTATGAATGGATACTAAGGCACAAGAATTATATAAATAAGTGTTTTACACCTCATTTTCATATCTTCTTCATCTCTAATCAATTCATTCATCATCTATCTTCTCAAACAAGCTAGGGATTTCACATTGCAAGTCATTCATTAAGCTTCCTAAGACATTCAAGGGCAGATTCTACATGTTATGCTATAGAATTTCAAGATCATTCATCATGGCAAGGTAATCCATTCCATTGTTGCATGTCTCATTCCTTTATTTCATCATTTTGGTTTAATTACCTAAACGGGGTTTTACCAAGGAAAACCCCCATGCCTTAACATTCAACATCTCTCTTGTCTTGTGTGTTTGTAGATTTAGATCTCTTGGAAGCTTTGAAATCATTAAAGATCAAGTTGCAAGGTTGTTAAAGCTCTCTCTTCAATCAACAAGTCAAATAATCAACAAAAAGTCATTTTCATATTCGGATCCGATAGTTTCAAAAGCGGACACCTATAGAAAACAAAAGTGAAAATCTTGTTACATAGAATCAATTCCAGATTTTGTAGATTCTTGTAGGTGGACTAATTCACCACCTATGGTGAATGAGTCCCACCTGTAGGTATGAAAAGTTGATTTTTTCATATTTCACCTTTGAGCAGTCAAAAACCTATTCCCATAAGTTTTCATCAGAAGGAGGACTAATTTTCCATGCATCATGAATGAGCCCTAGTAGCAATCAACAGTGATTCCTAAGACATTCTAGAATCTTCCAGTAACATCAATCTATCTCTACGTGCACTTTGTTCAATTTCATCAAATTTTGTTTTCATGTGCTTGAGTTTTTAGTTCATTGTTGTAGTAGACAATGTGTTTTTAAACAACTTATTCTTCCTTAACTTCCATTCAATAACCAATTAATTTCATTAGTTTCTTGCATTCAAACATATTCAAACACACTTTACTTCCATTTCCCATCCATTCATATATTTATCTTGAATGAAACATTGTACATTTTGGTCTCATCTTTCTCCTTCTAGGTGAAAAACCCTAGGAGTGCTAGAAAGCAAGTGGGTTCCAAAATCCTTCGTTTCATTTTGGTGAACCTACTGTTTGAATTTCTTCTTTTTTCATTTCAGAGTCCATTAATCTTCCTATATTTGCATGCATTTCATTTTGCATTAGTTAACTTGCATTCTAGGTTTTCATTTTTGCATGGGTAAAAGTGCATAATAGGTTGCATTTTTGCATCTTTCATCATTGGACAACTCTGAAATTCTGCATTTGTCATTTAGAACTACATCATGGCACTCAAAACACATTAAAATCAGTTATAAATTTCTGAAAATTTTGAAAAAGGTCCATACTGGGACTCATTCGCCAACCTAGGCGAATCAGTCCCTTCTGGCCCTTGAAACAACATTTTACATAATTTAGAACCTTGTTTTTGGGCCTCTGTTTGATACCTTAACTTGTATATATCAGTTAGTTTCATTTTTTTAGCATGTATTTTGATCCAATTTACCTCAATTAGCTCATTTCATGCATCATTTCATTTCACTTTTTACACTCACCATATTTCATTTTCACAATATTGCATTGTGTAAATAGAAAATTAACATACTTCAAAACTGAAAATTACATTGCATAGCACTTCTTTTATATAAATATTTTTTCTTTCAAAATATGTGCTTTGGAGTTCATTAAATATGGATTTTACAAGCATAATATCCCCTCTTCTGAGTGTGTTGTTACGAAACATAAACAATCCATTCATTCAATCCTTAATCCTACATTGCCCATTGGTGAGAATGGAAATGTAGACAATCATCACACACATACTTGTTCTTCTTCCAATACCTCCTATTAGTGACAAGGGTATCTTGGTGAATGAAGTTACAAGCCTTGAAAGTCTCTATTTTCTATCTTCTTCTTCCCCTTTGGATGACTTTACACAAGAAGAACATGATATCATAAACACTTTCCTCAACATTACCTTACTAAATCTTCATAGTCATCACAATAAATCTTGTCCATCTCCTAATATCCCTCCATGTAATGAGGATAGGATTGTATTAGAAGATACCCCTATTAAAAATAATGACACCCTTGATCTTCCCTTCCCTAATGTTCCCATCCTATGGGGTGATCTCTTTCAAAATAATAGTGGTTATTCTCTTGATACCTCTTCCACTTGTGATAAAACTCCTTTTCCAATTTTCCCCTTCGCTAAACATATTACAAGCTCTCCTAGTATGGAAGATAATATGGAGCAAGAGAATCAGACCTTAATGACAATGGACATTCAAATAATATCCTCTCCTCCTAATACCATCCTTGATCATTCCCTTGTTGGAAAAGAAGTTATTGTGCAAGAACCAAGTCCTCTTTTTCAACCAAATATGACTTCTTGTTCTCCTCAACACTCTCCTCCTAGGAAGAATATCATGGCCTTGGAATATAACAAACAAGTTGTTCTTGATTGTGCTTACATATAGATATATCATGACAAGTATACTGAGGAGATGAATGCACCAGTGTTTATTCGATCCCCTTTGATCAATGAACATCATACATATCCCATAGGACATCTTAACAACCCTTCCATCCTATACCCATCTTCATTCAATCTCACACCACATCCTCCTCAATCACCCCTCCTACCTAATGGCTTTGAACTTCATCCTTCTCACAACATTGAACCTATCATCTCGTAACATCCTCCTGACTTGAATTTGTTAGATTTTGTACCCTCCTACAATGAGGGGTACAACATCTTGCAATCTAAAGAGTCTTGTGTAATTATGACACCCACTACTATGCAGGATGAATCTTTTAAATCCACCATCAAACAACCTTCTACCATTGATCAAGAGAGTATTTTATCCATCCTTCTCCAAATTAAATTAATCAACCTCCCTCATCGAACTCAAAAGAAATGTTATGAAATGACTTTCTTTTGTGCCTATCATAGAATTTAAGGTCACTCTACTAATGAATTTCATGCTTTAAGTTGTAAAATCCAACACTTTCAAGAGTTTGGTATACTTCCCTATGTGGGGGCATCCAATTTGTCTAATTTCTATTTGTTTTCACTCTATCATGCCTCTCATCAATCCTTTTGGCTCACCTTTGTCTTGGACTAAGTGGGGGAAAGAGGTCTGATAGCCTTGTCCTTGTATGTCACTTTTGGTTGCCTCCTTTTGGCTAGTCGTTAGCTTTTCATGAATATATAAGAGAAAGCTTATGATGTGGACAAGATGTGTTATGTTGGCTTGCATATGATATACTTCTCTATTTCATGATGTAGTTTATCAAAAACATATGACTTGGCATAGGGCTTTCTGAGTAATCTTTCATGTCCTTCTCTTCTTCTACTTTAAAGCCATTACTCACAATACAGGTGCTCACAACTGCTTTAAAGTGGGGGCATACATCACTACTCACATTTCATTGTGTGATTTTCTTGTGATGTGCTCTCTTGAATTCATTAGGTACAATGGTGTTCAGGATGAGACCTTGCACTTGTCCTCTCTTAGAAACAAGATGAGATCATTTGCACTTATCCTCTCTTGGAGGCATTGAACATAGTGTTCCCTAAGGAAAGACATTGCATGAACAAAATCCCTTTGAACAATCCTTACATTATTTTGTATTTAACAATACTTATAAGTTTCAAATCATTTCATTTTATTTTTTGGTGCCTTGTAAAAGTTATCAGCAGGTATAACTTTGAGATGGCTGAGCAGGAAGCCCACCTAGTGAGATGACTTTTCCCCATAGCCACTTTTTTTGCTTGTGAGTGCATAGCAACTAGTGTATATATCTTACCTTTTTGGGCTTTCTCACCTTGTGGGAAACTAGTTTTGTTGCCCCAGAGTGAGTATACCGTTGGCCTTTCTCACCCAGCAGGCAACCAAGAAGTTTCGTTGACCCAGACTGAGTACACCATCTTACCTTTCATTTTCCTTTGTATCTTGTCTTTGCATGATTTTGTATCTTGAGGGATTGACCTACATGTGGATCTCTCTTGAATGTATACTTTAGTATGAGTTTGAAACAAGTGCATCCTCTCACTAAAGTGGGGGCTAAATGTGTTGTAGAAAAAAGTACCCTTTGCTTAACATAAGATTAAATGGATTAATGAAGCCTTGATCTAGGTGTTGTGAGGAATTTTATGCATCCATAAGGTCTTGGATCTTTGAAAACTAAATAAAATAAATTTAATGATGTCTTGTGAAGGTTTTGTGAAGTGTTGTAATACATTTCTACATTCTTCTAGACTTTATTTAATGCAATTTACCTAAAAATCACCTTTTTACTCATCAACAAGTTATATCTTAAAGTCTTGTAACAAGATTTCATGCTCTGCTAGGCATATTTTCACTATTTACACCCTCCTCATGCTTTATTTGGTCTCTTTATTCCCTCATAAGTTGTAATTAAGTATATTATTGAATGTTTTGATTAAGGGTAAAAAATGAGTTTTGATGGGGCCCAGAACCCATAACTAAGGTAAACAAGCTACATTTAAAATACATCATAAACCAACATCAGCCCCACAACATCCACTACAGATAACACATGACTACACTCGTTGCATCATAGAAACAATCAAGGGCCTGAGACCCTAAAACAACCTGGTTTTAGCTGGGACCAAGAACCCTAATAGATATTCATTGACCTTGCTTGCATACTCCAGGCATCAACAAAAGCACCGCTCATAGAAGACACCCCAGAGCCAAGAAAGATAATCTGCATAATGGTGTAAGACACCATCATCCCCCTAATCAAGAACAACAATAACCATCTTATTTTACCCTAGATCAGAAACCCATAATAGTTAGGCACCCAAACAACCAATCTCCAACAAACCATCTGCTCAATAGCCAAAATAGAGTCCAAAAAGATAGAGAACTTATTAGCCTCCCAACAACACCATCCCACCTAATCAACCATCCCAACATCTACCTCAAAAGGATAGGGATCCCCTTTGATAGAGAAGAAGAAATAGAGCACCTTCCCACCAAAACTGCTATGCTCCTACCCACCAAAGCTCTACCTCAACGGGACAGCTACCACCTTCACCTCAATAGAAGAGGGTTCCACCTCAAAAGGAACAATCTCCCCCTCTATAGGAGACTTAAGTTGAAACACCCGACGGCAACTAAATTTAGTAGGAAGGGAAACTGCATCTTCCTTAAGCAACACGAGCCACAGGTACTGACAGGAAGGAACAAGACACAAAAAAAGAAGGAAATAAAGCTTGGTCAACAAAGAAACCCCAACCACTAGCAACCCAGCACCAACCAAGATAAGAAGCATAAAAACCACTGGTAGCTTCCACCAGTCCCCTAAAATAATCATCATAAAAAAGAAACCCCCCAACAAAAAGATAAGCTTCACCAAATCTGGGGGGTTCACAATCAGAAGGCCAAACAAAAAAATTTGCAAACACAAACAAAGGGGAAACATAAACAATAGCCAAAAGGCCACCAAAACACCAAACTAAAGGAAGCACAACTAGTTAAACAGAACTAGCAATAACCATAGCCGACATAGAGTCCCAAACTTAGACATAGCAAGAAAATCCAAGTCCCACTAGGAGCAGGGGAGCCCAACCACGATAGGAAAAAGGAGAAGGCCCAACATCAAATATCCCCAAGCTACCCTATCACATCGATCAAGGCCATAAAAGAGCCAAATCTCCACAAAACCAGCTAGAGGGAAACACCACCAAGTCACCAAGAAGGAACAAGAAGAAACCAACCCACACATAAAACAAAAAACCCCAAAATCCAGCCTCTAAAGGAACTGTAGGAAGAAAGGAAGAACAACCAAGAAGAAGCAGGAAGCATAACAAGTTAGCCTCCAAGTGTATTATTGAATGTTATCCTGACAAATAAAATTAAATAAAAAAAATTTCCCCAACAGATGTTTTTATGTCCTAGTTGGAACCGATTTTCCATGGGTGGCGAATGAGTCCCCCTTGGCCCCAAATTAAAAATATTTTAAATTTCCTTTCGAGATTTTTTTCAAAATCACTTGATGTCGCCCTGTGATGAGGTATGAACAGATACTAAGGCACAAGAATTGTATAAATAAGTGTTTTTCACCTCATTTTCATATCTTCTTCATCTCTAATCAATTCATTCATCCATTCTTCATCATTAATCATCTATCTTCGCAAACAAGCTAAGGCTTTCACATTCCAAGTCATTCATTCAAGAGAAGATTCTACATGTTATGTTGTACAATTTCAAGATCATTCATCATGACAAGGTAATCCATTCCATTGTTGCATGCTTCATTCCTTTCTTTCATCATTTTGGTTTAATTACCTAAACGGGGTTTGACCAAAGCAAACCCCCATGCCTTAACAATCAACATCTCTCTCTTGTCTAGTGTATTTGTAGATTTAGATCTCTTGGAAGCTTGGAAATCATTAAAGATAAAGTTTCAAGGTTGTTAAATCTCTCTCTTCATTCAACAAGTCAAAGAATCAACAAAAAGTCATTTTCATATTCAGATCCGACAGTTTTAGAAGCGGATACCTATAGAAAAACAAATGCAGATCTTGTTACACAAAATCAATTCCAGATTTTGAAATTATTTTACGTGGACTAATTCACCAATCATGGAAAATGAGTCCCACCTGTAGGTATGAAAATTTTACTTTTTTTAGATTTCACCTTCCAACAGTCAGAAACCTATTCCTAGAAGTTTTCATTACAAGGAGGACTAATTCACCATGCATGGTGAATCAATCCTAGTAGCCATCAACAATGATTCCTAAGAGATTCTAGAATATTCTAGTAATGTCAATCTATCTCTAGGTGTACTTTGTTCAGTTTAATCAAATTTGGTTTTCATTTGCTTGAGTTTTTAGTTCATTGTTGTAATACACAATGTGTTTTCAAAAAAGTTATTCTTCCTAAATTTCCATTCAATAACCAATTAATTTCATTAGTTTCTTGCATTCAAACACATTCACACACACTTTTCTTCCATTTCCCATCCATTCATACATTAATATTGAATGAAACACTATACATTTTGGCCTCATCTTTCTCCTTCTAGGTGAAAAACCCTAGGAGTGCGAGAAAGCAAGTGGGTGCCAAAATCCTTTGTTTCACTCCTGAATTTACAACACCCAGTTTGGGGAAAAATCAAGATGGGGCATATAGTCACCTCTTGATCATATTTCTCTTCTAAATCAACATTTTTTTCTTGATCATTATTCTCGTCATTGTAGCTTCCTCTAATTTTTTAGGTTGACCTAAAATTTGAGTTTTGCAGGTTAAAGTATTTAGCAATTTTAAATGACCGTTTTTTTGTTATTTATTGAGCTTAGTTGTTGGGGGAACCTTCGATACTAGCTAGGTCAACTTTGGTGGCCTTTGAGGTCCCTTTTTCTTGGTACACAAATCTATAAAATTCAAAGTTCAGCTGAATTTTTCTTCTCTACTTTGGTGAGGTTGATTTTTTCCAAAATCAAGCCCACTAAAGTTGGGGAAAAATGTAATGTCACAAATTTGCACCTAGGGACAATTCCACATTTTTGCACTTTTTCCTAGAATTTATGACACCTTAGAGCATTAATGAAAAGCATCCCATAAGTCTGAATTTCGTGATTCAGACTCCATGCAGATTGGTGGCAAAGGAAGAGAAGCCTGACGACACATTTCCTAAAAATCTACACTTTGGATGCCTGTACAATGGTCGGATGTCTGCATGGCACGCTAGCATCCTGGGGGTCTTCCAAGTTTGAAATAGGGAATCTAGAATCATAACTCTCTCGACACATGTCCTAGCAGTCAGATTTTGTTTGTAACGGCTTTTTACCACTCTTGCATGCATCAAAAAAACCCCTTCCTTTCTCTCATTTTGGGTTGGAAGTCATTCATTGAAGCTCTCCTAACATTTTGCTCCATCTTTGAGTTCTCTTCATCCTTGATAGCAGCACCCTGAAAAGAAAATCCATGACAAACTAAGGTCCTTCTAGCAGCAAAAATTCTCAAGCAATCACTCAATGATGTGTTCATGTGCTCTAGAGAGGGTCTAGGCCCATGGGTAATGCTCTCTCTCTCACTCTTCTTTCCTACTTCTTCATTTACTATTTCGTGGTGTGGGTTCTACTTTCACCACATGCTTTATTTACTTTGTTTGAACTCCTTTCCAACTTGGTTGTGTATGGAGGTGGAAACACGAAAATGGGGGTATGACTGAGGCAGACCCCTATATAGCCCTAACCATTTCCCCTTGTTCTTCTATGTGTAGGTTGCAAAGTGGAGCTTGGAGTTAAGACCTAAATGTCCAGTAAGAGGTAAGCTTTCTTGAAATCCCCTTGTGTTTTTTATAGCTTTTGTCTTCTTGTTTGGTTATTTCATTTATTAAATCCTAGATCTAAGCCCAGAAGTGAAATTTGGTTCCACCTGCTTGAGCTCCTGAGCTCACTACTGCTCAGGACACCAACTCATCTTTTAGACGATAGCATGTCGGGCTGGCATCCTGAAACTATGTAGTTGTCTTTTGGCAGAGAGCTCACTCATCTAAGGAAGAAATCTTGGAGTTTCACTCTCTCAAGATTTGAAGTAGTTTTCTCATAAACATAACTTGGGTATACTTCTTTACCATTTTTTCAACCCACTTATGCTGAGGTGTATAAGGTAATTTCGTTCCCTAGTGATCTCTTGAGAATGAAGTGACCCATGTGCAACGAATACCTCTTATATCACACTTTTATATTCATCTTAGAGATGACAATAACAAGGGTGGGTGCCCATTTTCTTCATAACTATTTGTAGATCTTGAATTAACATCATTTCTTCTTTTAATCAATAAAGCATTTTATTCGATTAATTCGCTAATGTGCATCATATTTGATTAAATAAATCAATTTATTTAGTTAAAGTCCTAAAAGTCCTCTCATTTGATTTAATAAATCAAATGTCAAATCCCTAAATTATTCCAAGTTAATTAAACTGAATTAATTAACCCCTAACCATCATTATCCATCCTCTATCTTTTGACTCAACCTAGGTCAAACCTAAACCCCTAACCAACCCACCCACTTGCACATGGAAATTAATTTTTTTAATTAACTAATTATCTCCTTTTCCCTCACAAAGGAATATTCTAAGTGAATATTCTTTCATTAACTCCATTTATTTGACTTTCTTGCCCAAACAATTTCCCTCCAAAATATCTCAACCATATTCATTTAATGCCTCTTACAAATTCATTAATCTCTCTTACACTTCTCAAATCCTCGACCACATGCATTAACCATGCACATTCTCCCAAATGTGCCCCACATTCCTCCACTAGCCATGTGACAAGTGCCACAATATCATTGGCTCTTCTTTAGCCCCACATTGCTCCCATCTCTCCATTCTTCAACCCTTAAACCTATAAATAGAAGCCACTTCTACTCCATAATCCATCCACAATCTTAGCATTTGCATTATAGGGACTTTTTATCCCCATCTTTGCATCTCCATCACATTGTCTTCACCATTTTGGAAGCTTATCAAGGGGGTAGGAAAGGGAATACTTTTCACATTAAAGGAGCACCACTCCCACTGCGGGATAGGTATGTAGATGCTTGTATATGCTCTAACTTAACTTGTTTGGTTATTTTGTTTCATTGTTTGCATATGCACCATGTTTAGATACCTCATAGGAGCACTATATTTTGCTAGGTTTAAACTGACCCATTTTAATGTTTGTTGATGTTTAGGCTTTTTTGTAGATTTTTGCTTACATTTGGCACCCACCATGGGGCACAAGTAGAGGGAAAGATTCTGAATCTCTGTTTTTTTGCTATATTTTATTTTATTCTAAAATA
Organism: Sequoia sempervirens; assembly: GCA_007258455.2. Lineage (NCBI taxonomy): Eukaryota > Viridiplantae > Streptophyta > Pinopsida > Cupressales > Cupressaceae > Sequoia > Sequoia sempervirens. The sequence continues at coordinate 156,474,830 of VDFB02252616.1, read as the reverse complement.
ATTCTTCCTTCTAGTATAACACATTTCTTTTCTGGTGCTGGCTGCTTTGATTAAGTAGCTAAAACAATCTATTGATTTATGATAAATCCAAGATTTTCTCCCTTATGTTGTTCTTCCTGCTGATCAAACTGCATTCATAATTTAAAGCATTTTGTGTCCATTGCCAGTGAATAATTTACTTGTTGGTGAAGAATCGATTTGCAAAACTTCTATTTATTGGCATCCCACGACCTCGTTTAGGTGCACACCTTTCTCTTAACATGTTTTTGTCTTTCAACAGCCCCCTATCGCCCTCTGATTTGGTCAACTGACTCCAACTTTTGCCACATTGATCTCCACCAGTGTTATTATAGCAACTTCCCCTTTAGACTCAGGCTCCTTTCTCCATCAATCCATGTGGAATGCAAGCGACCATCTTATTAAAGTTCAATAAAACTTTGTATGGTTCAAATTGAGCACGACTATTGTTGCTAAATAGTCTGGAACACATTGAGTAAAATATGATTTATTTTTTTCCTTTTTCCAATGGTATCCTCCAAACAAAAAGCCAAGATATTATATTTGAACTGTTAATGGTAGTGTTGCTTTTGTAGATTAAAAATTCCACCTATCATTGTAGAGTAGTGGATAGTTTTGAAATATCTCTAGTGGAGTCAGTAGTCACATGTGTAGGCGGCCCATACATCTTCGATTCTCATTAGTGAATTTATGAATCCTCAACACAGGCATCCTTCTATAGCGTGCTCAATATTTATTTCTCACATTGAATTGGCCTTTGCTTTAGGTGTCATGTCGACTAGCTTGGCATCTTGTTGAGGCATCCTATCAAACAATTTAAGTGCCTTGTCTACGCTGCTACAATTTGTCACTCATTCATTCTTGATTGCAATAAATGTGCATTATTGATAAATTCTTTATCCGCACTGTTAATAGTTTGTTGTTGCTCATTAATGCGCATATCATAGAGGTTTTATACCAAACGGTTTATCCTTCATGCTTTGTTGAATACATGGTTGAAAGTTCATGTGCTGCCATTAAAGTTATGGCAGATTCCACAATGTCATTTACTGGTCTTTGAAAAGCGAAATCATGAATATTGATCCTGATTTTAATAATGTTTATGCCTTTGTGAATGTGAAGAATGGTAGTTGAAAGTAAGGCTATCAAACATAAAATGTCAATAAAGTAATAGTTGATAGTTTCTAGGTATCATCCTTCATTGTTGATTGAAAGTCACCATACAATTGTATGCTTATGATGCAATCACGCGAGCCTTCAATGCTGTGATTACGAGGGATTTTTTTTTTTCTGTCGCTTTAATTTCTTTTTGGCGATAGTGATGCACAAAAAGTGTGTTGAAATCTATTCCATTATAAAGCCTCTCGGCTAATTAATTTTGCACATAAAAAGTTGTTTGCTCTGTACTTATTTGGTGTTGCTTGGAAAATCCAACTGGTTTACAGAAAATATTATGCCTACAAAATACAAGGGAAAGTGACCATTGCAGGTGATATGTTTCCCATATTGTTAGTTTCCATTATTTCCTGCAAATAAGTAACTGGGAAGGAGGCACAAAATGATTTCTATATGGAAATATACTCTCGAATCGATGATTTACAACACAAATCTCTGAGTAGTATGTAGATGATGCTCACAACCTTTCATTGTTCCCAAGAGTGATTGAAGAGCCATTCTCGCTTGAAATGTTTGCAAGCAGTCACATTATCAGTATACATTGTAGGAAATGATCATGAGTGCCTTTGTGGATTGATTTTCAATTAATTCAAAATAATTTTTTGTGCTAAAATATATTATCAGCAAGTTTATGTCTTTAGGAGGTTGGCATCAAAAAACAATGGTGCTTTTCGCTCACATGAGAATCAAGAAATAATCAGATTTGAGTTAGAAAAGTGCATATTAAACTTGAAAATCCAATTTTAAATGCTTATTGTAATAGCCTAGGCCTTTCATTCTTGCTCTTATTTTCTATTTTAGGACAACTCACTTCAGTTTTGGGTTTAAAATTAATCATTGGTTTGATCTATTCAAGTTGGTTAAATCTGAACTTAGGAGCTTACTAGACTTTGGATTTTGTTTAAAATCGAACAAAAATTTAAAAAATTCACATTTTGTTTTTGGTGCTTATAAAGAACTCATCATTGCTTTGAGGATTTAAAACAAACTTGTGTTTGATTTGTCTTGTAATCTTTTTTGCAACTTGTGTCATTCGAATGCATATGCACTTCTCTCATGCTCCACAGTGATATTGAAAATCAAAAGTATTCTAGTAACATTGGTTGCCTAAAAAATTACCTACACGTTTTAAATTTGGGTTTAAAATTGAGAAAATCATGCTAGTGTGAGAAAAGATACATTATGCGTGCTCCCTCCTTGTGCTTTACATGAACTGGGCAGTTGAACTACAAGTGTACTCCCTTGCTTTTGTTACCTTTATAGGGTCTTACCTAAGACCAATTCGAAGGTGACTCCAACTAGTTATTCACTCGGGCTAGTATATAAATGGACAAGACTAAACTATCAAGTCCTCATGGTATGTAGGCCTTAGTTGTACAGTGTCTTTCATAATGGGGTACTACTGTAAAATGTATAAGATCCCATAGTAGGATTGATTAAAGCCTTCAGTGGCTTGTTGGATGCTCTCAAGGTGCCATGTCCCAGATTACCCTGACTAAGAACCAATTTTTGTAGAAGCCAAAATCCTTAGAAATTGTTGGTGCAAGAATGGTCATTCTGAAGCTGCCCCACATTTGTACTATTCAAAGTAGAAACAAAATAAATTCTTTTAATAATCTCCAGATTTTAACTATTTTGAGATTTGTTGGTCTTGAGAAGTGTGTGCCATGGATGGGAGCTAGTGTAACCAAATCTCTATTTGTTCACTTTGTCTTAGTATTCAGAGAAATCCAAGTGGGGACTCAAAAAATATTGTCATTTCTATCCTAGGGCTTGTGCAATCTGTGAGTCAATTAAACACATTGCTTGAAATCTCAAAACTTGGAAACAAACATTAAACAAGTTCATCAAATTTCAAACCCTTTGGAAAGAGAAAATACCTTTGAAAATTCCACATATTATTGCTTGTCCCTAGGGATTTAATCATTTGAGGCTTCTAAATATTTGGGCCTATATCTCAATTTGCTCTCTCTAAAGTTAACAATAGGGAAACTATTGCCTTGATTCTCTTGATTTTCACATAATGGACCTTGTGGAATGAAAAGATATTGAGACATAGACTTTCAAGTTTGAAAACTAAGCAAGAATTTTTTATGTCGTAAAAAGAACTCATTTAATCTAGATAAATGGAAATTGAACCCCACACATGTGCTTTTTCAAATGATCTCCCATAAGATAAAAATACCAAAACCAAATTCTATTAATTGTCACAAGCATCTTAGTCCAAGGGATCTCAAGAAACATCAATCAACACTTTACCAAGTTAGAAAAATATTGCTCTATAACTTCTACAAACATTCTTCAAAGGACAATCCAAACTTGTACTCATTATATTATTGTCAAAATCTAGCTCTCGTCCAATGTTTTTAGTATCTCACTTTGTAGGGTTGAAAGCTTCAGAAGTATAGCATGCTATTCAATACCTAGATCTTGTAAATGAAGGTCTCTCTAGGTTCATCTAGAATAAAAATCAACACCTTCACTTGTAATACCATCAATAAAACCCCATCTCACAAACAACTCTTTGAATCTTGGAAAATCATTCATGCTAGAATTTTTGGTAAAATCCTCAAAACCAAAATTGCCTTTGTTTGGCTAAATGTGTGTGGATGAATCCTACTTCATACACTTAGTTAAATTATCATCCTTGTGGACAAGTTTATTCCAAGATAGCATCCAACATCTTGGGGTTTATATTTCCATTCTCCAAATAAAAAAATCAAACCAACTCCAAAACAAATCTAGAATTCCTAAAGTCTAGTATTCCTTGAAGGGTCTTAAAAGTTCAAACATCCACATCACTCATCTCTCATTTACCTCATCACCAACCATTTGATCCTTAACATCCTATATTTTCTCTTTTGTACCTAAAGTTTAGACCAATCTAAGGATTTAGAGTTTTACCTCTCATATTCCTGAAATTTGATACTTATTTTATGGTCCAAACTAGATCTCAACATAAGAAAAATATGGAACAAAAGAAAGAAACATCAACTTCGAGTGATTTGAGTCAAATTGAAATAGAGTTTGACCCTAGGATATCCATCGACCTTCCACTTAATCCTCTTCAAATACCTCAAAATCCTCAAGAGGGAGGTTGTCAAGTAGAGGATGTCACCAATAATTACCAAGGAATGTCCCAAGATGAGTTGATTGAGTTTTTCCAAAATCCTAAAAAACCACAAGATTGTCAACACAATGATGAGACTCAATCCTATAAAATACATGTTAGCATTAGCAAAGGAAAGGGCTAAACTCTCCTCTGATTATGATGTGAGCACTATTATGAAAAACCTCTTGAGAGTATGCCACCAGTATCATTCACACCATCCTTCCAAAATGTCATCCAACCCATCATACAACCCACATCATCTCATGTTCCAAGTCAACCCATGATTACCAAAGGTAGTTCATTGTTCCACGCTCCTCAAAAACATCCCCTTGTAAATAACCAAGACTTGGACGCAAACACCATCTTGGGTCTACCAAATATTGTCCCTCAAGACCCAAAGCATCTATACATTCCACTCATTTTCCATGACACCAACAAATCACCCACCTTTGACACATCACTGGCTTATTGTCTTAATAGACAAGTCTCCCCCCCCCCATGGTATCAAAAGGACAAATGGGAACCTTTAATTCATCATCATCACTTTTTCAAGAAAAGACACCACTAATCTTCCCACTATTTCCCCCTCTAACATCAACATCCACACCAATCTTTGGTTTAGGGAAACCCCCTTTACCTAGCATACCAATCTAAAATCAATCAAGTCAAAATAATCTTTCAATCATGAATCAAATTAGCATACCAAATCCTCCAAGCATAACATCGATATCGCAACACTAGGTGGAATCAATCCAAGCAACACAATCAATCACTCCATCTATAACACCACAAAATGTGGTCTCCCAAGGACCTAGCATATAAACCGCACCATCTACCACACTGTAACCCCTTATCATCACTCAAACAACACCTCCACAACCACCTCAACAAAATATCTTCACACCATCCCACACTATTCCAAATCCTCCACCACAACCACCAAATCCAAACATGGTGAATCAATACAACATCACTCTACAAGCAGCCCAACAAGTCTATCAAAAGGCACTTCAATAATTCCAAACTCAACAAGCCATACAAGTTGCACAACAATCCACACAACAAGCACAGGTACAACAAGTTGCACAAGCACAATAGTCTATCGAAGCGCAAGCACAAACTTTAATGCAACAACAACAAGTTGTGCAAATATCACAAGCTGCATAGGCTACCCAAGCTACACAAGTCGCTCAACAAGCTCAATATTAGGAAAAATTTCAATATCAAGTGCAACAAGTTCAAGCACAAGCCTTGTTACAGTAACAAGCTTATTAGCAAGCTTTGTAACAATTCCAAGCATAACAACAAGTAGCTCAACTACAAGCCCAACAATAAGAATTTTTGGAACAACAACAACAAGACCAACAACAAGCATTGTTGGCACATCAACAACTGTAGGCATACCAACAAGCATTGTTGGCACAAAAAAAGTTGCAACAACCTCTCACGAACACACAAAATACCCCACCTATCACTCAAGCAGCCATACCACCTTGAAACACATTCATCCCACCACCCAATCCACAAAATGATGTGTCCACACAAATTAAATTTCTCTCACAACAAGTGCTAGACATACAATTAGGAAAGACAACAAAATTACAAGGGAATGTATGCCCCTATCCATTTGGCAGAAGCATTGCAATGGTGACATTCCCATAAGGATTCAAGATACCTAAATTTTACAAATATTGTGGGACAAGTAATCCTAAAAATTACATAAGGGAATTCAATGTACATCGTATGGAAGTTGGATACAATGATTCTAATCTAATGTGACTCTTCCATCAAAGTTTGGCTAGTCTAGGAATGAAATGGTGCTGCCACCTTCTCCATGGAATCAAAATTTTCAAGAAATTGTGGACTTATTCATACATAATTACTCATTTAACATAGGCATGGATGTGATTCTAGAACAGTTATCCACCCTTAAACAAGCCAAGGGGGAAATATTCACATCCTTCTTGAAACGATGGTGATCCAAGGCCAACAGGAGTAAGTGGGCTATGCTAGAAGAACAACAGATCAAGACTAGCATCTCCAACCTTGAAGGGACCTTTTCTTTTCATTTGAAAATGTAATGCATAACAACATATGACCAATCAATTCCCAAGGAGCTCAACATCGAAAGATCCCTTATAACACAAGGGAGCACACATACCTATCAGGAAAATCGGCCATCAACAAGTTACAATGACAAACCTTGTACGTGGGAAAAGAAAAAAATGTCACCAATGATGGTGTCATTGATGAAATTTTTTTGTTCAATGCTCCAAGACCAAATACACAACAACAATCATGCCAACCACCACAAAACAACACCCAAAACACCCTGCGACCCAACACATCACAACAACAACCCAACCAACAAACAGTCAACAATGTAAATGATCAAGGTGGACAATCCACAAGGAAATCATATCCCCCTAAATGAAAATGCACACTGCTTGGAGAACCAATCAAATTTGTCATGCAACAATTTGTACAAGAAAATCTCATCAGAATCCCTGTTTATGAAAACTACCAAGAGCCTCAAGTTAAATCACCATGTTATAATGATAAGCAACTTTGTGACTTTCATAAAATTAAGGGACACACGACAACCAGTTGCATGACACTCAAGAATCTAATCCAAGATCTCATTGATGACAAGACCATAACCATTGAACAACCCACCAGGAATCAAAATATTAAAATATTAATGAATCTGATGCCCAATCACAACAAAGGAAACAACAATGGTAAGAGAAAGTACAATAATGTGAACCATATTTATGATCATGTTGTTGCATCCTTGGATGAGTGGGTAATAGTTTTCAGGTATGTGCAGGATCATCATGGAAAAAATAGGCCCTTAAGTGGCAAAAAATTTAGAAAAATTAGAGTTAGGCAACTTGACCTAAAAATTTGAATAAGTTATATATATTATTTCAAAAATATGTAAGAATAGAATTTTAGCAAATTGAATGTAGTTTCTAAACTACTAGGTTTATTTAAAAAAAAAATCTATTTATTGAAAATTTGAAATTTCAATGCAGTAGTACTTAAATTTCAAGGAAAAATAAGAAGTAGGTGTCTATCTGACCACCCTAACCACAATCAAATGATAATATTTTTTAATAAAATTTTAGATATAAGTAGAGGACACATGTCTTGACGTGATGCTTTTAAACAAAATAAAATAAAATTCAAGTATATAATTAATTATGAATTTTTTATTACAACTTTTAAAAAATATAAAAACTTGTATCTCTGACCACCTCAACTTGGTCAAAACTTCATGAAATTCATTTTTTTTTAATCCTATAGTATGCAAAGCATATAATGTGACACATGTTTTAGATTTAAAAAATGTGATACCGTTTGAAAGCTATAGATGTTTTTCAACCAGCCTATCAATCAAGACTTTAGTCATAAATTAAATAGAAAATGAATAATAATTAGTTATTAAACTCAAAGTAAAACATAATTTATATTGATGGAAAGATGAGAATCTCCTTTAAAAACCCTTTTCGTTTCATTAATTTTGGGTAAAAAAAAAGTCGTCAGCCACATACTCTACACGTACACATCATATTGCAACTTTTTGGCCCATCATGATCCTGTGCATACCCTATCAATATCAATGGATCTAGAGCCGAGTGTGGAGTCACCACATGTACCAAAAAAATTACCATTCCAAGACCTTCACCACCACCCAAAGCACCCATCACAAATCCAAAGTCACTTCCTAATGGTTATAATGTCTTAGATCAACTAAAAAAGACCCTTTCCCAGATCTCCCTCATGGAGTTGCTAAAAATCTCGCCCGCACATAGGGAAATCCTTGAAAAGGTAATGGATACATCCTCTATCCCCACAGATCTTGATGTAGACCAGTTCCATGTTGTTGTTGGACATATTACTACATCACATCTCCTCACATTCTCTAAGCAGGATCCCCTAACCCAACCATCTCACAACCGTCCACTCCATCTTGAAGTCCTAGTCCATAAGAAAAAAGTCAAAAGAGCCTTGGTGGATGGAGGTGTAGGATTGGATATTTGTAATCTCAATCTAATAAAGAATCTAGGGTTCTCTAAAGATGTCATTGAGAAAGGAAAAGGTATCACCATCATTGCCTATGATGATCAAGAACGGGTGTCTCGAGGAACCATTCAACTCCTTATTCAAGTAGGGCTAGCCATCATAGAGACTACATGCCAAGTCCTTGATCTCGAACTCTCATATAATATCCTCCTAGGGAGCCCATGGATCCATGGGATGCAAGTTGTGGCATCCACATTCCATGAATGTGTGAAATTCTCTTATCAAAACCAAGAAGTCATGGTCCATGGTGATCTCAAGCCATTCTATTATTGCAAAAATATGGAGGCCAAGTACTACAAGATCCCTCAAGTCCCAAAGAATGATGAGGGATCCACATCTCCTTATATAGACCCATCCACCCTAGCCTCCACTTCTGAGACAAAGATACCCTCTATTCCAAGATACCCTCTATTCCAAACATCCTCGATATTAAAGTTATTATCCAAGATAATGGGTGTGGATACTATAAAATGAAAAAGAATTCCTTTGTTATAGGAGAGTTACCTGAATCTCCTAGATCACATGGGAAATAACATCTAATTGATATATCCTAGACCTTCAAAGTAGAACCCACTACCTTCAGAAAGTGGGGAGACCTAAGCAAATAAGTAGCTAAAAAGAAAGATGTATCAAGCCTATTGTATCAAGATGAGAGACTCATACTTGATGTTCCCATGGATGATGATAACAAAGGACTATAGTTAATGCATGGATGGGACTATAACAAAAATGAGAAGCTAAAAAAAAATGACAACTTGTTAGAACCCATTATTCCTGAGAAGCACCTAAAGAATCTTGGTCTTGGATGTACTCTTGGAAAGATAACCATTATTAGAAAAGGTATGCCTATTAAAAAATTCAAAGCTCTTCTTTAGTTACCGATATCCACAAGTCTACCTCTAGATAACTATACCTTTGAGATAACCAGTGTATGTGACGAGGATCCCATCACTGATTTACCCCTGTTATTTGAGGATTCCTCCCTTATTATGATCACCACCATGTCTTGTGAGCCAAGTGACAAAACAACTGAACTTAAGCTTGTCTACTGCCAACTGATAGACTATGACCAATGAGTAACATCAATCTTAGACAGATTTGAAAATGATGAGGCTCTCTCAGAATTCATGGGACTACGAGATAAAATACCATATGGAGATCATAAAGTAGGTTTGATATTGAACTGGACACACATTCCTACTATGGGGAAACAATTGAATCCCTTAATTGCAAAATACAAAATCTAAGTGCAATATCTAGGTCTTTAAGTGAAAACCACAATGTGGCACTTTCTGACCCAAAAATAGTAAAAAAAAGGACATATTGGATGGTGGAAACCTCTATGAGGCACCAAAGGATGAGGGATTCAATCTTCCCCTTAGTGCTATTCATCTGGAAAAAATAGCAGTACTAGTCAAAAAGTGCAACCTAGTCAATCTAGGGACTGAAGAAACACTGCATATCACTTTCTATGAAGTATCACTTTTGAAAGAGGAAGAAGAACTTCTGGCTGAAATTCTAAGAGAAAGAAAGGTAAAATGTGCATGGACCTACGCTGACATGCATGTCCTTGATCCAGAGTTCACAGTTCATCATCTAGCCATCTATCCAGAGGTGAAACTAGTAAGACAAAAGCTGAGAAAGATGCATCCACAGATTGCATTACTAGTCAAACTTGAATTACAAAAACTCCTCGATCCTAGTTTCATACGGCCAATTGATTGTCCTGAATGGATTTCATACCTTGTACCTATTGCTAAATGCACTAGGGGCATCCACATCTACACTAACTCTAGGGACCTGAACAAAGCATTCCCTAAGGATGATTTTCCTCTTCCAAATATAGACATGATTGTGGATATGATGGCAAGGCATGAAATGCTATCATTAATGGATGATTTTTCAGGTTACAATCACATAATTATAGCTAAGGATGATTAACATAAGACAAATTTCACCAGTCCATGGGGGACTTACTACTGGAACATGTTGCCATTTGGGTTAAAGAATGTTGGAGCTACATACCAAAGGGCTATGACTTTGATTTTTCATCACATGATTCACAAATCTATACAGGATTATGTGGATGACATATTAGCCAAGTCAAGGGAGCGTCGGGACCACATAGCAATACTGAGCTCCATCTTTGACAAACTAGAAAATACAAGGTTAGACTCAATCCTAAGAAATCCGTCTTCGGTGTGCAATTAGAATTTTTTTATGGTATATTATATCAATGAGGGGAATCGAGATAAACCCTACAAAGTTCAAAGAAATTTTTGAAATGGAAGTACCAAAAACACTGAAACAATTAAGGGGTTTGTAGGGAAGAGTTCAATCCATTCACAAATTCATATCTTAGTTAGTAGATAAAAGCATCCCATATTCTCATCTACTCCACAAGGGGGTAGCATATAAATGGGATGAGAATTTTGATCAGGCATTCAATAAAATCAAAGAATACTTGCTAACACCAATCTAAAACAAACCACTCATCCTCTACATATCAACAACAACAACAACACTTGCAGCTTTGTTAGCTCAAAATGATGAAACGGGGAAGGAAAGAGTCATTTACTATATTAGTAGAGCTATAGTGGGACACAAGTTGAACTATGCGTTCATCAAGAAAGCTTGTCTTGTAGTAGTGTTTGCTGCACAAAAATTTTGACACTACATACTTTCTCATCAAATAAATCTAATCACCAAGATAGACCCTCTAAAATACCTAATTTCTAAAGAAACACTCATAGGGTAAATGGCTAAGTGCATCATGATCTTAACAAAATACAACATTGAATATGTAGAACGGAAATCCATTAAGGGATAGGTCATTGCATATCAATTAGCAGAGGCACCTATCTATTTAGAGAACCCATTGGTATCAGAATTTCCCAATGAGTCAATCTTCAATCTAAGTCCAGTAGATCATTCGAAGGTATATTTTGAATGGTCCTATACTCAACATGGCTCAAGAGCAGGAGTCTTCTTCATCGTGCCACAAGGAGATTGCATCTCGAAGTCATATAAGCTATCTTTTCCATTCCCCAACAATATTGTTGAGTACGAGGCCCTAGTCATAGGACTCTAAATTGCAATACAGTGGAAAATCATGGCCTTTAAGGTATATGGATACTCTTAGTTGATTATCAACCAGGTCAATGATGAATACCAAACAAAATATGACAAGCTTACCCCATATAAGAAACTAGTAGAGAGTCTCAAGGAGTTCTTCATCGACATCACATTTGAGAAAATACCAAGGGAAAACAACTGACCAACTAACACTATGGAAACAATCAGATCACTATTAGATATCCCACACAATGTCCATAAATAGGAATTCCTAGTAGAACAACTTATCGTGCCAGCTTTTGGGTCCTGGAGTCTAAGTTCGTGTGTGAAATCATTGGTCCCAATGATCCTTGATACCATGATGTATACACCTACATGAAAATAGGAGTCCTTGTCGACATCACCCCAAAACTCAAGAGAACCTTTATTAAGAAGTCATCCTATTTCATTATCTTTTTGACACCCTATACAGTAGGAGTATCGGGGGAACCCTCTTGTGATGCCTTAACCCTAAGCAAGCTTTGACTACTTTAACTGAGGTACATGATGGTATTTGTGGTTCACATTCTAGTGGTATGACCTTGGCCAAGAAACTATTGAGGACTAGGTACTACTACCCTACGATGGAGAAGGAAGCTCATGACTATGTTTGAAGATGTTTGTAATGTCAATAGCATGTGGATCTCATCCATTCACCAACTCAGGAGCTCCAACCGATTATAACACCTTGGCCCTTTTCATAATGGGGGCTTGATCTCATTGGAAAAATCACTCCCACTTCATCCAATGGACACAAGTTCATTATCTTCATAATAGAGTACTTTACAAAGTGGGTATATGACATCCCAATGACCTACATCACAGTTAAGTAGATTTCCAAATTCATTTTTAACTACCTCAATTGTTGCTACGGTGTTCCACAAGCCCTTATCTCAGATAATGGGACACCTTTCAAGAACCAGGATGTTTGAAAGCTATGCCAAAAATTCAATATCCAACATCACTTCTCCACCCCATACTAACCCCAGTGTAATAGCCAAGCTGGGGCTATGAATAAAACCATCTTGAAAATTCTAAAGAAAACACTCAATGAAGTTGGTCGTGACTGGCAACTACAACTAAATCTCGCATTATTGACTTACCGAACAAGTATTCACACACCTATAGGTGTAACCCCTTTCTCCCTGGTCTATGAATCATAAGCCATCATTCCCATTGAGATCAAGATCCCATCCTTAAGAATATCATTATAGAATATCATTTCTTATGAAGAATATCGGGTGTCATAATTGAATGAGCTAGAAATACTAGATGAGAAAATAATGGATGCCTTAAACCATCTACAATTCTATCAAAACCATCTCAACAAAAGCTACAATAGAAAGATCAAGAGTTGTACGTTTCAAGTCAGAGATCCTGTATTGAAGGATAATAAATAAAATGTGCCAAATCCAGATAGCAAGCAAAAAATTGAACCCAACTAGTTAGGACCTTTTGTCATCATGACAAGTTATAAATCAGGAGCATATCATTTATCTACACCCAAAGGTGAGCCTTTGCAGGATCCTATTAATAGATCCCATCTCAAAAAAAAATATGCCTAAACTTGCATGGTATAAATCAAAAAAATAAAAAAATTCAAAAAACATAAAAGTCTGGAAAAATCTAAAAAATGATTGAAAATAGTAAAGAAAAAAATAATCCTCTAGTGAAAACCACTTTGGTGGTGCTTTGGGCAAGTACCTTGGTGAAAACCTAGCAATTAGGCACCTTGTGTAAATAAGCACTTTCCATCCATCATGATCGCTACAACTTTTTTTGCATCATTCATCCATTGCATTCCATTGATCCTTTCGACACCCATCTACATTCACATCATATCTTGATCTCGTGTTTGTATCATGTTCCCTCCTAGTACTACTTGCCACATTCTGAAGGTCAGTTTGTCCTACCTATATTAGAGTAGTCTATCGCAACAAGCTAGGGGCACGTTTTTATACCTACATTGGATCATATTTGTGTATATTCTTAAAGGCATCCATAAAATCAAAAAATCCAAAACCATCCATAAAATCAAAAATCCAAAAACCCAAAAACATTGAAAACATGTCAAAAATCCAAAAATAGGTCAAAAAAGTCAAAGAAAATAAAAAAGAGTCATCATGTCGAACTACGAGTCTCTGAGCTTGAACGTAGGCAAGTCCATCATTGATGTGCCCCTAAAACACATTGGGCCAGTCCTTTAGGAGTCCCTCACAATAAACTAGCAATCCATTTGTTCCTATCTCATCAATAAACGAGTTTGTATCAATCACACTACATGGTCTCTGTGTATATAACGTAGGCAAGGCTAATATTTGATCAGCCCCTAAGGCCCATAGGATAGGTCTTTAGGTTAGGTTCTTGGTCAAAATCTCAGAAAACACAAAAACATTAGAAAATTTGAAAATCAAAACATTTGTAAAACATCTCAAAAATACCAAAATAGCCTCAAAATATTTCAAAAATACCAAAAACATTCAAAAAACCCATAAATCATTCATCCCACTTCAATGATCACCTACAATAAACATCTTCTCATAATAAATGATCATCACTCCCAACCTTTGGTGAAACAATAAAAAGCAAGTATAGAAAATAGAAAGTGAAAAATCAAATGTCAAGGTCTCAAGTCTAGGTCAGTAGGTAAACAATTTGGTTAAATATTGGTATCAATATCCCATCATCTAGTTAGTCTCAAAATCATCTGATAACATCATGTCCTAGGATGCATCCTTCCTACAATGGACATCAACATCATACCTCACCATAGGTTAGTCTTGGCTAGAGGTATGAAGAACATTGGCTTTTTTTGTTGCTTGATCTTTTTTATTTATTTATCTTATTGCACTCATTCAAATGACCTCTCAATGATGTCTAATAAAAACAATTTAGAGATAAAGGAATGGCCCATTGATCAATATATTTTGTCTATTGTTCTTGTTGCATATTCTTGTAATATAACTTGGTCATGCTTACTTTGTTTGGTTTGTAGGGAGGGTATTTTATATGTCTTGTTGACTATTACATTGATAGGTTATGCCTTTCCATGTTTTGGACCGAGATGTTTGAAACTTCTGAAATACATCCTAGTGATATTTATGTATGTCATTTGTGAACAAGAATAATCCTATCTATTTGTTGAGTCAAAGTCCATCTCACTAGATAAAATGCCATCCTAGTTTTCTATACCTTGATGCATCATATCTATGTGTGTGATCAAAAATAAGGAAAGTTATGCTCTTTACATCCCCACTCCCAGGATAAGAAATACATCATCATCATATCTAATAAGTTCTCGATGACTCATAGACTTGTTGGACTTTCGCATCTTCTCGGAATCAAGGGTTGATTCCTCTCATTCTTCTATCCTCTTTCACACTAACATGCTATCATGACATGCATCCATCTTGCATGCATAAAACATCAACATACACATCCTACATACTCATACATATCCTCATCATAAGAAAACATCATCCATCTCATCCATCTCACATGCATTGCATCGTCATTCAAGATGTTTAGGATAATATAGATTTTTTATTCTCAGCATCTTAATTCATTTCATTTTCATCATCATTCTAATATAGATCTATTAGTCTAACCATTCATACATCCATCTTGAACCTATTTTTTGTGAGATTGACCCTAAAATTGAACTTTTCACCTAATCTCTAGAGTAGGTAGTGTACCAACATATTTCTTTCTACTGGGGCAATAGTGGGCCATCTGAAAAAATAATGATTTTTTTAAATTTCGATCTTGGTAGTGTTATTCTTTGAACCAACACAACTGGTGCATTGCTTCAAAGAAGGGAAAAATGTAGACACTCGAATTAGCATCATTTATTTTGTTAATCAAGTAAAGAAATTTATTTGATTAATTCACTAATGTGCATCATATTTGATTAAATAAAACAATTTATTTAATTAAAGTCCTAAAAATCCTCTCATCTGATTTAATAAATCAAATCATTTAAATCAAATGTCAAATCCTCTAAATTCTTCCAAGTGAATTAATCTGAATTAATTAACCCCTAACAATCATTATCCATCCTCTAGGTTTTTTCTCAACCTGGTTCAAACCTAAACCCCTAACTAACCCACCTACTTGCATAGGAAAATCAATTCTTTTAATTAACTAATTATCTCATTTTCCCTCACAAAGGCATATTCTAAGGGAATATTCCTTCATTAACTCCATTTATTTGACTTCCTTCCCAAACAATTTCCCTCCCAAATATCTCAACCATATTCGTTTAATGCCTCTGATAAATGCATTAATCTCTCTTAAACCTCTCAAATCCTCAACCACATGCATTAACCATGCACATTCTCCAAAATGTGCTCCACCTTCCTCCACTAGCCATGTGACAAGTATCACAATATCATTGGCTCTTCTTTAGTCCCACATTCCTCCCATCTCTCCATTCTTCAACCCTTCAACCTATAAATAGAAGCCTTCTACTCCACAATCCATCCAAAATCTTAGCATTTGCACTATAGGCACTTTGCATCTCCATCACATTGTCTTCACCATTTTGGAAGCTTATCAAGGGTGTGGGAAAGGGAATCCTTTTCACATCAAAGGAGCACCACTCCCACTATTAGATAGGTATGAACATGCTTGTATATTCTTTTACTTAACTTCTTTGGTTATTTTGTTTCCTTGTTTGCATAGGCACCATGTTTTGATATCTCCTTGCAGCACTATATTTTTCTAGGTTTAAACTGACCCAATCTAATTGTTTTGTTGAGGTTTGGGATTTTTAAAAGATTTGTGCTTACACTATGTATTAAATTCAATCCTCACAATTTTGTGTACATATATCATACTATTAGAGAGTGATTATATTATTATTAATATTACAATATAACTAATTCACATAATTTTTTTATCTATTTCTTACTTGGAACATGGGTATAGTTTATAGTATCTACAAGATCATATGTTCATTTGGTAAATTAATTAATTAGGCTCTCATTGGGATATCAAGTTTCCTTTGGACAATTCTTTTCCTAGTCATTATTTTCTTGTACGATTTCATTGAAGTATCATGAGTCCTAATTAAAATAGGACCTTTTTCTCCCTTTTCTACCTATAACTTCCATAAAATCATTGATATAAATCCATGGGATGCTAAGTAAGGATTTATTTTATATTAGTTCTAAGATTAACACCAATAAACTCTATTATCAATCTAGTTGATGTGTCTTTTATTTTCTTTTCTACTAGTTGCATGGTTTAATGCCACATTTAATTTTGTCTCGCCAAGGGAACCATGGAACAAGGAAAGTTGGAGATTCCTAAACTAACACTACTTGGTGGAGGAATCTTTGTTCAAACTCAATACATTCCAAGACTTAGATAGATCATTCATTTGGTCTCCCTTAATGTTTTATGGAGTTGTAGTGACATTTGTTTCTTTCGTTTGCATACCATTATCAGCATTGGATTTAAGAATTTCCTTGATCAGGAGTTTAGTAGTGAGAATAAAAAATATTACAACTTAAATCTACCCAATCTGATTTAGATAAATATTTTAAATTAATACTTTACAAAAAATCAACTCTTAGTTTAAAAATTGTTAGCATGTCTACTCATTTAAACTAGTAGAGTTGTATCCACCAAGAGAGATGCCTATCAATCATGGACTATTTTGGCCTGGCTAGATTTATTAACTTTTACATGTAAGTATACAGTCATAGAGAGATTAAGGTAGAACTTCATCTATGTAATATTTTCTTTGAAATATTAATTCTTTTATGGTTTGTATAACACAATAATTAGATATGATCTAGTCAATATGATAGAGTGATGGAATGGTGGAATTATTTTCTTTATTTTTTTAGTACACATTCACAAGCATCAATTAGGTTAGCCTAATTAGATGCAATCTTCATTCACCAAAAAATAACTGTCGACTTCAAGTATTTACAAAATATTTCCAAAATAAGTCCAAGCGTATAGCATGTCACATCATGTTGGCATGGACCAAAGATAGGTCACACATACATTCACACAATAAAATTAATCTATTACAACTTCAACAATATATTAGGTTAGCCTGAGATAGACCTAATAGAAAAATGCAATCAACAGAATAATGCCAATTTTCCATACAAGCACATGAGCACAAAGGATTCTTAACATACACATTTCCAACATCGATAAACCATTTCCCAAAACTACAAGCAACAAAAATTAACCACAGAGGATTGCAGACCAAAATACCAAAGGATGATAACTGCATACTGATTCAAATACCGGTCCAAAATACTGGATCAAACATTGACTTAATCTTGCAGATGCAACTCATACAACATGGTGACATCAATGATAACACAAAATCTATATAGTAAGATGTTCTTCATTCTTCCAAAAATCTTCCCCTTTTTCATTGATGGCAACATGTGCCAAAATTTTTAAAACTTCACCACAACACTTTCACCCATATCACCAGTATTACCTCCTTTTACTATTTTTCACATGACTCTCTCCCCCTTTAACATCAATGGAAAAGGGTGACCCAAAAATAGGATGTAAACGTATGTACATGGTGATAATGTATATATAAAGTTTTAACTAGGTCTTCCCTCTGTCTCTAAGCAATCAACAACTCTACTTGTAATTTAGTGACTCTTATTCTCTTTTTTCCATTTTTGTCTTTGAATAAATCAAAATTCTTTCCAATACTATTTATCTCAGATTCAATGGCATCAATTTTGCTTCTAAAATTGTCAACAATTTCAAGCCACCAGAGACAATACCTATAGATATTAGATATTTCCTTAATGCATTATCTTGTCTCATTAATGTGTTTGGATAATATTTTTTTGGATTTGGCATATCTTATATGAATCATAGCTTCAAACTTATGTCCTTAAGGTTCTTCAAGCAATATTATTTCTTCAATAACTTCTACTAGGTCATCTGGTAATAAGTCAGACACAACTGAGACTCTAATACCCTTTTTGAGATAATAATCAATCAACACATCATCAATTTTAAGTCTCTTGATTGGAGAGCAAGTACACCACATTTCACCAACCTTCTTCATATCACCTTTATCTAACATCGTCCGGATATCCTCAAGATCAAATTTAGGTACATATTCTTCTTCATTATTCTCTTCTTTCGGGATAGTGATGACATATTTTGTGATAATTTTTCTCCTTTTAGATTCCAAAGGGGAACCACCAATAAAAACTTCCAATTCTTTCTTACCAGAAGAGGAACCCTCTTCAAAATTACTAGAAATTAACACACCAGAGCACAGATTTGTCTGCAAGGATGAGAAATAGATTTTGCATTCACTTGATTTATCTTCCATACATTCCAAATGGGTGCTGCCACAATAGTGGTTTACACTTTCTGGGAGATCCTGATTTTTACTGAAATCACATATTTTTAGAAAATATAATGATTTAAGCCTTGAAAAGTTCCATTTAAATGATTTCAATTGAAGAGATTTTGATCAAACCACCTTATACCAATGCCCCTTGGATAGAACCGCACTATTTTTAAACCATACCTATAACGGAGTCTCCTTTACACCTATCAAAATGCTGATAAAAAACCACTTTTGATTTACCTTTTGTGGGATCAAGTGAATTCATTTAAATTGTATTTTTTTGTAAGTATGTATTCTTGATTATAAGCTTCCAAAAAAAGTACAATTTTAATTAAATTAAATTTTATTATTAAATTTATTTTTTATTTCTTGTGATTGTAGGTTTTTCACCAAAAATTAACCTATCTATTATCCACATGTGGAAAATAAAAATATATATATATATATATATATATATATATATATATATATATATATATATATATATATATATATAATATAACCTATACTATTATATGTCTGTATTGGTTGACTTGAAACTTCATTAAGGAAAAAATATTTAATAAAACACTATCTAAGTAATTGGAAGCACTAGATATCAGAGTTACACATCTAAATTAGAAATAATTAGAATTTTATCATTCATGGAAAAAAAGTTATGCATTATACGGTGAGCATCACTTTTTTAAAATGTTGTTTTAAAAAAAAACTAGTTTTTGAGGGAGATGGAAAAAGAAGCGCAATTTGATTCCAAGATTTTTGAAAAAAATATATTTAGAATCTAAAGAAAAAATTCCACGAAACTCTAGTTTGCATCATCTTCAAATTTCTCACGGTTTAGCCGCTATAGGTGCTCAAAAGTGAAGATTTAGCTAGAAAAAAATATTTTAGTGTCCAGTTTGGCCAAAAATTGTAAACCACTATTGTGGGATCACCAAAATACAAATAAACTTGTTTTCAAATAGGGATGCTAGATTCACACTTAACATTCTCTCTTCTCGGTAGCTAACTTAGAAAGTAAAACACCAAGCATATGAGCAAAGATCCAAACCAAAAAGGATAACCCTCAACCAAAAAAATTCAAATATTCTCAATTAGGGTTTCCATAATTAGGCTACACAAATCAAATGGATTGTTTTCCTTCACTTTCATGTGTTCAAGATATACAAAAATAGCCTAAGTAGAACCTTCACGATTTTTGAAGTAGATTTTATAAGAGATTTTGTAAGTAACATACCTTACTATAGGGTCAAAAATGGTATTTATCATTAGAGTTCAAGGATCCTGACTGATGTGAGTAAGTTCCTCCATGTATCTATATTTCACTATTTTCTTTATAGGGAGGTCACCAATGCTGCACAAGCCAGCAATAGCTTCAATTTCCTCCTTCATGATTGGATAGGGTTTCTCCAAAATAATGTTCTATCCTTGACTTGACTTAACAAAAATAAGATAAATTCTCTATCTACTAACTAGGAAAACTCTCCCCCTAAATACATACCCAAGGTTTTTATGTTCTTCAATTCATTTGTATTCAACCCTAGTTCCATTTCCTTCATTTTTTTATTATCAAATTCTTCCAACTCAACACCCTTCAGCCTCAACGAAATATAACCACTTGATCCTCTGCTAATAGATTCCATTGTCAAGCTAATATTCTTCAAACCCTTTCTTGCTCAATGAAACTTCTTCTTTTTCTCTTTTTGTAAGTTCTGAGAGATGAAACTGAAAAACTTTCATCTTTTATTCCTATTTATTCATAATGATTTCTCCATATTACCTTAGAATCACTCCAAATCACTCTAGGATCAGTTCAAGATTGCTCCAAATCATTTTTAAAACTCTTCAAGTGCATAAGTGATGAAAAATATCTTATATGTTTTTCTTTATACACCATCGTGTTTACCTAATTCACATTAAATGTGATAGACTTCAAAAAAATTGACAAAAACCCTATTTCTCTGCACTGAGGAACCTTAATTTTCTCCACAAATGAACATTCCTACAAATATTCTTCTAGTTTCTTTTTCACAACCTCTACTTACTCACTCTCTACCACATATCCTCGTCCCAGGATATAACACACCATATATCCAAGGGGTTTAAACAATTTTTTGTTAATGCTCCCCCTAAGACCATGCTGGGTCTAATTACTGAAGGAATTGTCTACACCAGATGAGGGCATAGACACATATTTCTTTTTTTGCTCTTCTTTTTTCTTCCATATCTTGTTCATTTCTTTCTTAACCACTTCCTTGTCAATTTTCTTCACTAGTTCATTCTACTTTACCAGATTAGACTGCTTTCCCTTTTTACTTCTACATGCTCTTGAAATATGTCCTGGTTTGTTGCAATTATAGTAGACAACAATTTTCTAATTTTTTTGGCCTCCATTTACCCTTGATCTACATTGATTTTCTTTATGTCCAAACTTATTACATGAATAGAAATAGCCATTAAAATATTGATCCATTCCACCTCCATTAAACCTATTCATCATCACTCGACTAATCATCCTCACCTGAGATTTGCATTTAGTAGCTTTATGTCCAGTTTTATTACATGCAAAACATTGTCCAAAGAAGGAACTAGCATACTGGTTTGTTTTATTTCTACACTCTATTGCCTTATGACTAAATTTATTACATGAAAAGAAAACACCATTGAAGGATGGGTACCTTTGAGCATTTGGCTATCTGATATGTGGTCTCCTAGCAAAGTTTCTTGTATTTCTTTTCTTCTCCCCTTTATCTTGATTCTTTTGATTATCCACAAGATTCTACACAACCTTCAAACTTTCATCTGCTTCATTTCCCAAGACACCTTTGTCTTTACTTGGTTTTTTTCTTGCAATCAACTCATCAAGCTTGTCAAAGTTGGATTTGAAATTATTTTCAAAGATTTTTTTCTCTCTAGTTATTCTTTCAGGTTCACCACTTATTGTTCAAGCCTAGTGAATTCACCAGACTTACTTTGCACTACTATATTCAAACATTCTTCAATTTTCTTCTTTTCTTCCACTAGAAATTTCAATCTGATGATCTCTTGTTTTAGTTGCTCACACACTTCTCTATTTCTTTCTTTGAATTTTTTTAATTTCTCTTTCAATTTCATGACACATTCATCGGCCTCATCAAGGTTTTCTTTCAAATCTCTATTTTCATTTTCATCCTTGTCAAGATCTTCAATTGCAGCCCGAAGCTCATCTTTATCATCAATTTTGTTCAATCTTCAAGATCTACCTCAAGCTTTTAGGCTTCTCTAGAAGAACCAAGCTCTGATACCAATTGTTGAAAGGCACAAGAAAACTAAAAGGGGGGTGAATCAATTGTCACCAAATTCAAACACAAAACTTCAAACACTTATCAAATTCACAACCACTTTATTCTATTATTAGGTATGAACATGAAATGCAAATAACAAAAAGAAAAATCAACACAAGAGACACCAGATTTACATGGAAAAGCTAATAAGGGAAAAACCACAGTGAGGATTAGCTCATAATATATAGTAGTTCCAAAACTGAATACAAAAAGCTCACTACCCAAAATGACTCAATGTCTGAATACAAAAGCTTACTACTTACAAAGAGGATTCACTAACTAAGCATGGAGGATCATTGCCTACAAAATGGAATTACAAAAATAGAAGTGGCTTTACAACAAGAATGAACTATTGAGAATACACCTAACAAGTGTTGACTCAGTTCCGGTGATGCTCAATAAATTGAATTAACACACTTCATCATCTTCACACTTCTTCACATTTTCAACACACAGCACACTACAATCATCAAAATTTTCCAACATGTATATCTGATTCATTTGCAAGCATCAATTAGGTCTACCTAATTAGATGCAATCTTCATTCACCAAAAAACAACTGCTTGGTTCAAGTATTTACAAAATATTTCCAAAATCAATCCAAGCATATAGCATGCCAAATCATGTCGACATGGACCAAAGATAGGTCACACATACATCTACACAACAAATTTAATCCATTACAACTTCAACAATATATTAGATCAGCCTAAGATAGACCTAATAGCAAAATGCAATCAATAGAATAATGCCAATTCTCCATATGAGCACATGAGCACACATGATTGCGAACATACACGTTTCAAACATCCATAAACTGTTTCCCAAAACAAAAAGCAAAAACAATCAACCACAGAGGATTGCATACAAAAATACCAAAGGATGATAACTACATACTGGTTTAGATACCAGTCTAGAATATTGGATCAAACAATGACTTAATCTTGTAGATGCAACTCATACAACATGGTGACATCAATGCAAACACAAAAGTTTTATAATAAAATGTTCTTTGTCATTCATCGAAAACATTGTAGATAACTATTTTTATGCAGGAAATATACGGGTGCTTGTTACATTATTATTTTTTTATTTCATCGAATTTTAAACCTCGGTCATGCTTGAATATGCTAATTTTATGCTATATTTTGGATTCTAGTCATACTATAATATAACTTTTATTTTTCCACAACCTTGTCCATTGGGATTGTGGGGATCTTTTGTAGAGGAAATGGATTTGGATTGTGGGATTTTGGGTCACATTTTCATGTTTTTTAGAGTGGATTGCATTACCATTATACACTATATTCTCTTAAGCAAACCATTGTAGTAATGCACATTCTAGTATACATCATTTAAAAATTCAAGCTCAAAATTATTAGTTTCTAAAAAGAGAGATAGAAGAAGTATGGAAACAACACAAGAAAATGGATATGAGAAAACTAAGGAAGAATATTTGTATGTGAGGTTCAATTCACAACAAAGTAGTTTCTTGATTTAAAATTTCCACCCACATCCTTTGCTATGCTAGCCAACCTCACCAGATATGTCCTTTCAGAAGTCATCAATACCCTTCTTGTCCATGGTGATTTTATTCACTTGTAAGCTTATTAATATTTTAGCTTGTTCTTGGTCTTGCAAAATGAAAGGAACCAGAAAGAAGAATAAATATTAAACAAAAGAAAACAAATTCCACATCTTTAGCCTATTGTTCCCTTAATTCTTTTGTAGGCACCTGATCAAAATTCTATGTATTATTTGCTAAAACTATAGTGATTTATTGTTTGAATAGAAATGATCTTTCATGCAATAGCATGTTGAGAACTTGCTGAACTTCAAGCTTCTATCTTTTTTGGTGGTGGATAAGGTTCTTTTAGCTTCTTGGACTTGAAGTAAGATGGTCACTTGACTATGCCCAAGTTCTTGAAATGCTTGCTAATATTGATGGGACCAAATGACTCTGCTCTATCCATGGCAAGATGCATAAGAAATTCTAAGTTGCAGTTGGTGACATTATGTTGGTTTATCTACCATTTACTTCAACACTTAAACCTAAAAATGTTGTTGACTCCTTACAAATAGTCTTACAAGAATTACATAAAATAGTCAGTGATTAGGAACCTGATTCTAACAACACAAAAGTTCTGCATACCAAGGATGGGAAACAAATTTATATGGTAAAGGTAAGGAAAAATACCTAGATGAATGAATGTTGTTCATAGTACTAATTGATGTAAAAAACCTTTTGAGTCCTAGCAAGGAAAAAAAAATATTTTAATTGAGAACAATTGGATGTAAATTAAAAAATTTCTAATGTTAGAAGATGACACAAATTATGCTTAGAAATGTATTTTTTTATATTGCAACATATAGAGCTAAAAAGTCAATATTTTTCTTTTGATGTCGTATACAAGGCTCCTCCTTCATTGGCTTGCATATTCTACTCATTCTTATTGGTAGCTAGAAGTTTCCACTTTTGCGTATCTTTTTGATGTATACTATCTTTGATTATAAGCTACGTGAAATGATTCAAAATTGTTTTCATTTCATATTGTTGATTTTGATGGTACATTCAATGTCAACACTATGAAGAATTTTTACATGGAGTTTAATTAGTAATAGTGATTGAAATTTGGATAAATCTGTATAGTACTTAAACAACTTTTTTTTGTGGCACATGTTAAAATAAAGTAGTTTATCTGTAACTAGCACAATGAAAATAACTATTTTAAGCAAAGTTCAACCAACAAGAACTTCGAACAAGATCTATAGACTATATCAATTAGCAGTTGAGATTTTTTTATGAGAATTCAACCATGTATTTGATCCTTTCTAGTAATATCTAAGTTGTTGGCTTAGATGTCTCTGATAAGATTTTTTTTCCCAATTGCATAAGGTGATCCTTCCATGATATTGTTAATGAAACTAAAGATTTAGCAAGTTATTTTTGTTTTTCCTTTATGTACATGGTATTTTGTTCTTCTTGAGGCTTACAAACAATTTGAATACCTTGTCAACCAGATATAAGGTTCATGTATCTAACTTAATAATATTAATAGTTTGAGGGGCCCTAGTTAGTTGTAAAGATCCTCAAAGTTAGTATACAGTATATATCTCTCTATATCTCACAATGACCTATAGGCCTCATTTACAAGAGTGTAACATATGGTAGTATATGTGTTTGTGTGTAGACCATTGAAGCTACCCCCAAGTTCCTTGGAGTAGGAATAGATAAACACAAGAATGATTTTTCACATATAAATAATAAATATAAATAGTTGAATGAGAATTTACATTCACATATCATCACTAGTTGAATATGGATACGTTATGCCTCCTATGTGTAATCTAATGGAATTAGGAGACTTCAAGATGACCCAAAAATGCAACTTATAATATAGGGGAAGGCCAAGGAATTGGAACTATATTTCCTATGCTCTACATGTTAATGAGAACACTAGGGGGTATTTCCCAGTTGTCCCCCATTACTGTTTCCTTTAAAGTTGTAGAAACTTGGCCAAATTCCAAGATATGCATTCCAATGAACACTTTAATCTCAAATAGTTTACATCCATCTATCAATTTGTACATGCCTTTGTGCTAAGGATTCTCACAAAGTTTCTCCCACCATGATGTGATATATAGTATAATAGAATTATGATGTATTATTTTAATTTCTTATTTTCAACCATTTTTTTAAAGCTTAATCTTTCATGAAGAATCGTTATGAGTAATAATTAACTATACTAAGTGTACTTATATATATATATATATATATATATACATATATATAATACATATATATATATACATATATATATATATGTATGTATATATATATATATGTATATATATGTATGTATATACATATATGTATATGTATGTATGTATGTATGTATGTGTGTGTGTGTATATATATATATATATATATGCATGTTGAGATGTTTACTACAATCATTGTCTATGAAGGTTTCCAATTTTCTGGTTTTCATCAACTATGTTAATCTTCTAGATGGAATATTGAATACACTCTCTCCATTAAGTATGGTGAAGTAGATAACCTTTTATTTCCATTTGCACTAGATTATTCTATGTAGATTTTAGTTCATTTCAATGCCACAAGACTATTGAATGTAGATCTTGCTAATTTTTTGTTTATTTAAATCATTTTTAATGTGATTGATGTATAAGTGCACCTATAAATTTTTGTAGACTGAGCATTATACAACCACACATCCATACCATTCATAGTGATGGTTTCCTTGGTTTAACAACCCATCCATGTCATTTCCAATTTTTCATGAGCTTTCCATGAAATTTATTTTATCTTACAGTTGGGTTATTGAGTAAATTGTCTCCATAGAAGTGTGTTGAAGTAGATAACCCTTTTTTTTGCAAATGCTCTATGGAGCTTTATCTTTCAATCATATTTTTTGATTCATTGCTAGATAATTATTTCATTACATGTTTGATAATAGACATGAGGTTAAAACAGCTCATTAGAATGTATGAATGAGTAAATTGTATCCATAGAAGTGTGTTGAAGTAGATAACCTTTTGTTTGCAAATGTTTTATGGAGGTTTATCTTTCAATCATATTTCTAATTCATTTCTAGATAATTCTTCCATGACAGGCTTGATAGTAGACATGAGGTTAAAACAGTTCATTAGAATATAGGAATGCTTTTAGAAATAAATATATGAAAATTTTGTCATCTATGTTTTGGATTACACTTTAAGTCATCATTGGGATGAGGAAATAATGATGTATAACATAGTGTGATCTAAAACACCAAGGATAAAAAACTCACAGTTGTTTCCCAAAAAACATTCTTGTATGATGATAATTTTAGTTAATCTATAGTTTCTAAATATGTTTATGTTGTACACTATAAATATTGCCTCAATTTAATAACTTTGTGTTTTCTTTTTGGGTTACACTCTAATTCATCATTGGGATGAGGAACAAATGATGTATAATACATATTGGTCCTAGGACTAATATTTTAGGTTTTAACCATTATTTTGCAATTTTTTCACTTTTACAATACTTTGAGCAATACTTGACAACATTTGGAACTATCTAGATAGAGCATAAAATATTTTTATTTTCCCCTAAAACATTGCTTAAAAGTTTTTAAATCCTTTAAAAAACCATTTATGCATATCCCGCAACCATGAAATTCCATGAGACCACATTTCCTTTCAGCATTCTATCAAATAGTTCAATATATTATCTAAGATTCCATATTTTGCATACATGTCTACCCAAGTATTCCAACTATAATAGTTGACAAAAATCCCTGTTCAATTATCATTTATTGGATATCCATATCTTGCTCCAAAATAATCATTTTAAAGCACACATGCAGGATACTAGCAAAGGTAATGAAAAATAATTTTCAACCAATCCTAAAAAGAGAATAACTGAGAAATTGGAAACGTTAATTTGATTAACAGATACTTTTGAGGTTTTTTTTGTTTACACCCTTTATCACAATTTTTGTATAAAACTAATCCATTGGCATAAATAGTTCATAGACGAAAAGTGAGATCTTTGGGCCTTGGATAATTGACAAGTCAAACATCTACTTTTCATACACAAGATATTCATCCTACTCATTATGGATGTATTTTTTTATTATGATATCTGAAGGAATAAATGTTGTGCTAATTGGATCATTATATATTTATACAACACTTGGTCATTACGACTCTTTACAAAGTCCATTCCATAGGCTATCTGAAAGATCAATTGAAGAACATATGGTTTATATATTAACGGGAGAAGATGACTACTATCAGATAGCTATAGGAAATTCTCTGGTATTAAATGAAGGGGTTCCAGAGGAAGAATTTACTCTTGCTTGATTTCAACAAGAATTTTTATTTTTTGCATGGGACCAAATTCATTTCAGAAGTATTTTTCCTTCCCAATATTTTTCCATTGGAGTTGGAATGGCAAGAATTTTGGGTTCTCTATAAGGTTTCTCCACTTTTTCTATAGAAATGAGAAGTTCTTTGATTACATAATCACATACTTTGTAGAAGAATATTTTGTACCATAAAGATTGCTTTGATGGATTATACTAATTGATTTATTATTTAAATCAGACTAACTAATAGTTAAAAACTTACCTTTATTAGAATAGATAAAATGAAAAAAAAAGAATGAATTCTCTTGTTTGGTTGAGAAAGGTGTTGAAGCTTTCACCTGATTTTACATAATAAATCACTGAGGGTAATTGGAGCTAAAAAAAGGGGTGGAGGGGTGAAAATGTTCTAGTGATGTTTTTGATGTGAATCGTTCGAGTGATTAACTCATTAAATACATATATTTATTTATGTTCTAACGATTTTTTTTCAATACTTTTAAAATATTGCCCATAATATGGTTCCTTCCTTTTTAATTAGGAGACATCCCAACATATGTCTATATTTTAGAACTACATATATATATATATATATATATATATATTTTGGAATATAAAATTTCATACAAAAAACCTTTTTCCTGCTAATTCTGGAAGACATAGGTATTTATAGGTATTTCATTTTGATTTCTGAAATTGAAAGGAACAGAATATTAGACTTATCAATATATTAAAAATAAGAACAACATTTTTTTCTTATTCATAATTTTGATGAATCTAAGTGGATAGGGACCGAAAAAGGATAATTTAAATTTCTTAAATTGCTCTATTTTACAAAAAAAAAAAAACATATATGAAGGTAAATTGCCTTGTAGTCCTACTTTTTTTGAATTATATCACTTACACCATACAAGAGACGAACAAGACCTATCTATATAGATAGGGTTTCAATGATCCCACAAATAGTCTTTTCAAGAAAAAAGACTAAAAAGGATCTAGTAAAATATAAAAAAATCATTAGATTGAATCAAATCCTATCACTACATGTATTTGTACCTATACATATTTGGGAGCACTAGTAAATGATTACTAGCTCTTTTGGAGAACTCTTGTCCATTGATTCAATGACTGCAACTAGAAAGCGTTTGGTCTTTGCTAGAATTTGTGTTGGGGTTTCTCAAAATGTTGATCTCCCTTCTTCGATTGATATCCAATCCAAGTTGGGAGTTTGGAAGCAAGCTATTGAATTCGAGACCACACCCTTTGTTTGCTTTAAATGTCGAAAGTCTGGGCATTGGGAAAAAAAGTGCGCGCTAAATAATAAAAGTGAAAAGGAGAAAGTTGCTAACCCTAAGACTGTTTGGAGGAAAAAATCTAAGGAGAGGCAAATTTCTGCCCCTAGTGCGAAGGAGAATCTTGAAAGACACACTTCTACTCATGATTTGAAGATGAACCATAGATGTTTGCATAAGGATGCTTGCCCTAGTTTTGATTGTACTTGCTCTTCAGATCCTAAGGATCCTAAATCCTTGACCTCACCTCATGTGGATAGTAAGGAAGAAACTTACTCTAGGGAGGGAGCCCAAGATACTCAGAAGAAGGTTGAAATAAGCTGTGAAGAAACGGGTTTTGTCTCGCCTTCACCTTTGGTGATGGATGGTAGTATGAATGTACCTGGTCTAGAGGAAATACCCATTAAGGGTTTGTCCCTAGAGATAGGAATACCTTTCCCTTCTCATTTTCCTGCTAATAGCCCTCGCTCAAAAGGGGAACAGGAATTGGAGAATGCCACTCTGGAAGTTGTGAGGGATACTTTTGAGACCCAAAGCGTGAAAATGAAAACTCCTAATGTCAATATTCTAGAAGCCAAGAATGGCTTAATGGATAGCCTTCCTTGGGATCAGAGGCTTTTTCCTAAGAAGGATTGGGAATCAGGAAGAGAGTTGGAAAGCCAAGATGAGACTAAATGGGAGGAGGTTATTTCACATTCAAGATCAAAGAAGGAAAGAAAAAAGAGGATGGAAACCTCAAGTGGAATGATCACCAGAACTAGGGCCAAGGCAGACTGTGGGAATAATAAGCTTAACCAGGGAAGGAGATCAGAAAAATGGCAAAGGGAACACGACAGCCTTCAAGATATTGTGGATGAGATCCAAATGACCATCCCGGAGATACTTCAATCCCCAGGCAAGAAATGAAAATCATGTCTTGGAATATAAGAGGGCTAAATAGCCGTCATAAAAAGGATGTTTTGCAAAATTTTGTTAGGGACCACAAACCTGATATTCTTCTTGTTCAAGAAACAAAAATGCCTAAAGATAAAGTAGAATGCTTTAAAAAAATTTAGAACTGTGGGACTCACAGAAATAGTTCTGCTGGTGCTTCGGGGGGGAATTGTTACTTTTTGGAACAAGTTGTTTATTAAAGGTGAGCCCTTATTAGAGAATGGTAATTTTGTGGCCACTAGATTTACCCACATAAGAGACATTTTTTGCTAGATTCAATCCAATATATATGCCCCAAATTGTAAGAATGCTAGAAATTCCTTTTGGTGTGAGTTGTCTGGTTTTCAAAACTATTTTGCTAATGAGCACTGGGTGGTCATGGGAGACTTCAATACTCCTCTCCTGAATGATGAAAAATTTGGGGGTTCTCAAATTAACTGGGATAGTAAATCAGGCCTCTCCTACTTCATTAACAGTAATGGCTTGATAGACCTTGACCTGCAAGGTGCTTCATATACTTGGACTAATAGGAGCTTAGGGCCTGATTTGATCCAAGTGAGACTCAATAGGGCCCTTGTTTCTAGTCAATGGTTTATAGACTATTTTTGTGCCTTGAGAGCTTAATCAAGGGTGGGATATGATCATTTTCCCATTTGTCTAATAGCAGATCCAACTAAAGTGAAAAAGAACTCCCCTTTCATATTCAAAATTTTTTGGCTATCTCATCCTTGAATCTTTGAGGAAATCAGTAGATGGTGGTGTTGTGCCCTTAGCACACACACCCCGTTCGGAACGAGGACCCTCTTTTCTTTCACCTTGCCGGGTCTTTCGGGGCCGCCTCATTCTGCGTGCCCCTCTTTTTTGATGTTTCGCATGGTCGATGTTGTTCCAAAGTTTTATCATAAATAGACTATGCCTCCGCTTTGCTTATTTGCTACCCTCTGGGACCTCGCGGGTTCCCTCTGGCATGTTTGGGCTCTGGGGCGGCCTTGGGCCCCTCCGATCCTGGGCCTCCGGGGTTCCCTTATCAGGCTTCCCCTTTGCGTTTGCTGCCCTTTGCGGTGTTCCCCGGGCATCTTTCCGCCCCTCAGGGCCCACCCTGCCGTCTTTCGTTTAAACTTCGACGGAGATTTCCTAGGCGGCGCCTGCCCTTCGGGCCCAGGTCCCCAGAAGTCCGACCCTAGACTTCCGTCCTAGGCTTTCCGTCTATGACGGCGAGCCTCTGGTGATCGCCCGCCCCTTGGGCCCCGAGCTGCTTGTCACCGCTGTCACCCAAGCAACACGAAGAAACCTTTGATGGTGAACTCCTTCTGGCTTCCCACCCTCCGGGCCCCGGCCTGATCTTTTCCGCCGCCATTGCCCGATCGGCGCGAAAATCTAACGGTGGCTATCGCTCTGCGTCTTTCCAGCCGCCGGGTCCCAGAGTCTCCTCCGCTGCCGCTACCTCAATTCAAAATTCACCCACTTTTTGGCTCAGCCGTATCGAGCAATTAATATGGTATTAATGGCGGTTGGGGTATAAAATACCCAACCCGCCAATGTCATTTTCACAAATCGAATTGTAGCGAGTTAGAGTAGTGATCATCTAGAGCCCACCACCTTTGTTTGCGTCGCAATCCTCGACATCAACGTCACTCCGTCGACCCCCGGCGAATCCCACGACCCCTGCTTAGCGTATCCGAGGTAGGCCATCCCTGTTTTCACCCCCATCATTTTTGGTCATTTTCAGGGATTTCGATAATTGAACAATTAATTAAATTGGCATAAAATTGAAGAACGTCAAATCGCGCCCATAACCCATGTCTTGGAATTTGCCAAAACCTTTCGGAGTTGCCCTTGCCGCTGATTAAGAACTTTTCGGTCACGCGGTTGTTCTATGCGCGGGGCAATCCGCCTTCCCAGGTTTGAACCCCATCTTCGCCGTCAAACTCAAAATCCAAACCCTCGCCGACAGCGATCCTCCTCCCCGGGCCCGGTCTGTCGGACTTCCTCCCTCAGGTTTCCGTGTGCCTTTCGCCAGGCTTGAACTACCAATCCATTATGCTGCCCCGGCTGCCGGGTCCCGACAATAGCTCCGCCGTACGAATCTGAAACTCCTCCTACACCCTTTGACCATCCCGGGCCCGGAACACCAGAGTTCCTCCTCCGGAGTTCTGTAGGTGGCTCACCTTTTGAAACCCTTGGCAGATTTTGATCCATCCATACCCCTTCGGGCCCCGGCCTTTAGGCTTCCCTAGTGCGTTTTTCGTGCTCCCCGCTGGGCACTCTTTTGGCGCCAGCATCACAGCTTTTCGGGCCCCGGAGTCGGCCTTCCACTCCGCCGATGGTCTTGTTCTTTTTCATGCATCGGCCACCCACTTCCCGGGTCCCGACTCTCTCTCCTACCAAATCTCTTCATAGCGATGGGAACCTCCGGGCCCATCCATCCAGAGTTCTGTCTCCAAAAATCTGTGACGGTTTCGACGTCTGTGACAGCGGACCACTACCGGCTCCTCGTCTCCCAGGCCCCGGGAACCTCATCACCGCCATCGCCCGATCAACGCGAATGTCTTACGGTGGCCTCCGGCTTGCGTCTTCCCGCCATCTGGGTCCCGGGCCTCCCTTTGCCACCGCCGTTCAAATCATTGCCGAAACCCTGTGGCGTCCGTCACCTCGTGTCGCCCCTCCCTCCAAGCCTCGGGGATCCCTTCACCGCTGCCGTCGCCCAATCATTGCCATAACCTCACGGCAGTTGTTGCCTTGTGTCCTCCCGGGGGACGGACCCTGAACGTCTCCTCGCCATCGCCCGATCATTGCCGAAACCTTGCGGCGGCCGATACCTCGCGTCGCCCCGGCCGCTGGGCCCCGACATTACTTCCGCCGCTGCCAAGCCTGAACCATAACCTCATGCCGGCCGTCCTTTGGCCTCACGGGCCCCGGCCCTCAGACTTTCGCCGCCGGACTTCCTCAGCTAGATTTCTTCCTGTTGTCCACCTTTGCCAACGGCCGCCCCTTAACTACTTCCCGGCTTGAAATCTCTGGTGCCCTTTAGATCGACCCTAACGACCCTGAAGTCATAATCTAACTTCGACCTACTTCCTAAATCATGCTGTTCTCCATCATGATCCTCTCGAAACACTAAAATTTGGTCAAGAAGGGTCTCCGGGAGCTTTCTGTCGCATTCTCCCTTCCAGACAGCATTCCTGCCAGGGAAGTCCGACCCTCCGGGCCCGGATTGTCCAAATGCCCTGAAACAAAAATCGATAACATCTGGAAGCAAGATTTATGACATGCTTGATTAATAATTCATGTATTACCTTTGAAATGTGTACTAACATGAACGCTTTCGATGTTTTGTTGCACTGACTTCGCCCTTGCTTGCAGAATATATGGAATCGGCTGTGGGAACTTCAGGGGCCTCCACCAAAAAGGATAAGGGAAAGAAATCTGGAAGGGCCGCTTGGGGAAAAGTAGATAAGGATCAAATGAAGTTTCAGTTTCAGGGTGAGCCGCTCCATTCCAAGGTCTCAACAGACTGAAAGGAAATCTCAGATACCAACATCGATCAGGTGGACATAGATGAGTTCACTTAGAGGGTCAAGGTCGACCCTTCAACAAAGAATGCCAGACTAATACGTCAAAGTGGAATTGTCAAGGCTGCCGGTTTTCCTCCCTCTCTCATAGCACCCGAACTGGTGATGGCCTACAAAGAGGCCTATCAAATGGACACCAGAACAATTATGGACAAGGAGGGGAACATCCTCGCCGACATGTCGCCAGAAGGAATCACAAAAAAATTTCACATTCCCACGTTCCCACATATGGAGGTCCCCACTTTGGAACAATGCCAGGCGGCGTGGGATGCCAATCCGTTAGGGTGCAAGAAATTAATTAACCTTTACTGGCTTAAGGAGAAACGGGGCAGTGCTGCGAAGGTTCCCTAGGAGCTCTTCCGAAGTGACTTCCACGAAGACTATCACGACCTGGTGACCATGTTAAGCAGGGTCATGGGCCTCCCGGCAGCCGCCTACTTCCAAGAGTCGATGGCATATTACATTAAGCAGATCCTGCGAGGGAATGAGGACGTTAACACCAAGACCTCATTCGACTGGGGAGGCATCATCAGCAACTGCTTCCACGAGCTGTTTGTAAACATTAAGAAAATTTTTAAGTTTTACATGACCTCTTACCTGGTATACTCCCTGGCAGGTCAAAGACAATATAGTGGACTATTCGTGGCACCAGATCAGGGGCACAGGCAAGGGCTCAAGCCATTTGACAATTACTCACAACTCCAGTACTACAACTTCAAGGAGCATTGTCGGGTCAATGACGCCTTCATAGGCCACATCATCAGATTGATCATCGGAGACTTCGAAAGGAGGGTTTCCCACAGCGCCAGGGCGCTCTTAAAAGAGTATGCTTTCCTATTCATACAGTTCCCCAAATTTACCTACATCCAGGCCCAGGGATTCACGGAGCGGCCAAACAAGTTGCCAAGGTACCCGAACGACAGGATCATTCTCTTGGAGCTTTCTCGGCACCTCCAACACATCCAAACAGTCTTCAACAACAAACACGTAGCAGGGATCCCTTATTCCATGACCCTCGGCCAAGGCCTATACTAGTTGCAAACATCTTAATGCGCCGAAAACTCTGAGAAAGAGCTTAAGGAATATAATTTTGACTGGTACACGGCTCGCCCGCAAATGGACACACATGGCCATGTCAGGAAGGAACTGGGGCCGACTTATACTCACCAATACCACGTTGAAGACTTCTGGGCAGAGTACCAAGATGACAAGGAGGTCCGCGCAAGGCACTACATGAGCATGACCATACAGTTCTTAAGAAGAGTGCAACTGTTCCAGGTGCTGGACCAGCTCGAGGAAGATGAGTCTATAATAGTGCACCCAAGGTACCCTGCGGTTGTCGACCTCGCAATCCCCTCGATTGACTGGGATGAGCAAGAGGTCGATGACCTGGATACCATCACCCAGCCGATCATAGCTTGCACTAAGGAGTGGGTCGATAGGCAGGTGGCGCAACTAAAGCAACAAGGGGTGGTCCTAACATATGAGGCACTCAAGAGCGAGCCAAGCGTCACAGAGGACATTGCCGCCACCACATCAGCTGGTGAGACTTCCAAGTCTCCCCCTATCACCAGGTCTCAAAAGAGGAAAGGAACAAAAACCGCACAGTCTGCAGAGCCCAAGGAGCAATCAAAGAAAGACATGGGAGGTGCGTCTCCCAAGAGGCTCAAGCAAATAGTGACTACAATAGAAGTGCAGCCTCCCTTGCTTCTCCCTCCCCCTCTTGGTGCACCGCCTGCCTCCTAGACTGCGGTCGTCTCATTCCCGCAGGCGGTGGACATTTCTGTCCATCTTGCCTCTTCGGCCCTAGCCAGATGAATAATTAACATTGACTCCTCTTCTGGCATGACCACTCCCCCTTCCTCTTCTGCTGCCATGTCACCGATTACCTCCCTGCCTCTAGCAACAATAACATCACCTGTTCCCCTTTCCACTATACCCGAGGCTATCATGTGGCATCTACAGAGTCTTCCCCTTGAGCTCTTACAACTCCTAATGGACCCCGCACTCCAAGAAGCCCTCGCCCAAGCCCTCGCAATAGCTCAGCCTTCACAACCGCCAACAGGGCCGCCGGCCATGGAAGCCACAATGCAAATATCAAAAGAGTTGGAGGAACGAGAACAGGAAGCCTCAAGGTCTATGGAGGAAGAGGCTGATGAATATCATGAGCACCACGAGTATGAGCATCGAACCATCGACAAGGTGGCCTATGAGGAAGAAGAGACGGGCTCTTCCGAGAGCGGAGATGAAGAGGATGGCTCGGGTGACAAGGGGATTATTCAGACATTTGATGAGCACCTAGAGGAGGAGTCGGCTCAGCAACCAAAAGATGTTGGGGAGGAGGCAGAAAAGTCACCACAGGAAGAATGGGGACAATCGCTAGAAGAGCAGCTGCAAAAGGATTCATCTGAGGTGGAGACCCATTTTGTAAAGGGCCCTGAGGTCGAGGTAATTGAAGAGAGGAAAGAAGAAGAAAAAGTGATAGAAGAGGATCCTGCCCAGCAATTGTCCACCAAGCTGCCCTTCAAACACCTCATGTTCATTCGTGACTCCAACGAAGAGGAAGAGGACGTTGCTAAAGAAAGAGAAGTGCCCCAAAAGGGAAAGGAGGTAGAGGTCTTGCTTCTAACTGAGAAGGGTGAGGGCAGCCACGATGCACCTAAAGACAAGTCTGCCATGCCTGACTGGTTGGAGAAATAGTTGGAGAAGGCTACTCTTGTTCTAAAAGATCCAAGGGAAAAATTAGAGGCCATCTTGGCTCGATCCCTGGCCACAAAAAAGAAGGAGAAGAAGCCTAAGGTCTATTCCAAGATAACGATGGATGCTTCTGGCTCCCCAGTGGTGCAAGTTGCCACGCCTATAGTTGGCCAGACCGGGGTGAGCTACAATGTCTCCACCATTAACCTGGGGACAGCAACTAGAGAGCAGAAGGTTGGACATCTGGAAGAATCGGTGGCCACAGTAGTGCACTTGATCAAACAGGATAAGGTCACCAAGGACGAGCTCAAAGCGCAGGTTGATGCCTTAACAGACTATATCCAGCAGTGGTCCTCAGTGGACGACCTGCCCACCACCTCCAGAGCAGCACCGCAGTTGCTCTCCAAAGAACAGATAGATAAATTGAAGAGGAGGAAGAACTTAGAGAAAACAACTGAGGATTGGTTCCAATAGGTCGTAAGCAGTAGAAACATGGGAATTGGCATGGCTGTGCGGACAGCCAACAAGTTCTTGGACCTGATCCAATCCCTAGAGAGCACGAGGAGGCTCTACACCAATTTTCCTGTGACATATGACTCCACCTTCCCGAGAATTGAAGCCATCCTTTAGATGCCGGAAAGCACATGGGAGAAGAAGCTAGAGCTGAAAACGGAGGATCATTGGCTGGTGGATGTGTGGCGCAAAGACCTCATCAACCAAAAGGAGAGGATGGAGCAGATCATGAATAAGGTGAATCCAGATAACAAGTGGATCATGGAAATCTAGGCGGAATGCGCCGAGTATCTCAAGCTGATGACAGGCTATGATATGCCCACGGTACAAATGGATGCCGGAAACATCAAGCCATACTTCGAGAAGAAGATGAAGGGCGGGACAGCCGGAGATATCACAACAGAATTCCTATGTTTTGCTGCCCACGTCTTCGATCGATTAGAGCTATTCAGAGATTAGGACTCGAAGTATGATGAGGATTGGAAGCGGCTGGAAGAGAATGCTAAAGAATGGAGCTACCAGGCATTAAGATACGAGATCCTCGAGATCAACAAGCTCTAGGCGGTCATCCTCAAGTATATAGAGCACGCAGCTTCCGAGGAGCGAGAGGATAGCCTGGCCAAGGAAGAAGACCTCCCTGAAGAGTAGCTACAGCAAAGAGAAAACAACAATTAGCTACAGGACGAAAGAGCAATAGTGCCATCCACTAGATGACAAAATAGGGAAATGACAAAGAATGTTTTTAAATTGCAAATCTATTTGGGAGTAGGTGAAACCCTATTTTGTAATAAATCTTGGCCACACAATTGTAATGAATCTTGGCCATTCATTTGACTTTTAGAAAACTGTAAATAGAGCACTCCCCTCATTTGCAAAAGTGAGAGTTGAGTTGTTGTAAAGGCATGCTGCAAAAATTTATAAGAAATATCATTGACTTGGTGTATTTCCTTGATGAGCTCATGTTATTTGATTCATTTCTCCAATTTTATATGTTTAGCTTAGATCTCTTTGCTGTTTAGTTAACTTTTTATGTTATTTGGGTAAATCTCAGGAATATTGTTGGGTGATTGTGAAAATTCCTGCTTTGTTGATGATCCCCTTAGTCCATACTTTTTGCTATTTGCTGAAGGTAGACAACTGTACAAAGTTAGCCTGGACTTGATTGTAAAGTTGCCCCAAATCTTCATATTTGATTCATGCATGTATGTGGTGGATGAAGGATGAAACATCTGCAGCCCTTAGAAGATAGCACAATTTCCATGATACTATGAAATCCCTAGTTAAGTGGGATATTGTTTTGAGGAATTGTCCATTGCAGGAACTCCATTGTCACTATTCATTACAAGATTCAGACTTAGGAACTTTTCTTCCTCTTCGCTATTTTCCTTTTTTTTTAGAAACTGAACAATACCAAGGTTCATTGTACATTGTAAAGCCAAATCTAACAACTAGATGGAGTTCAAGACTACTGTTTGAACCTACAGCCGATGCATGAATGCTTTTATTCCTAGGAACTTCATTCCAAAAATCCAACTTCATGCTTTGTGTCCACACTTTGTATTTTCTGTAAAACCACCTTGTGATTCTAGCAAATCACATCAACTACTGAGGTATCTAAGCACTGTCATGACCTAACACCTGAGAGACCTTGGGATAGTGTTCTGTAATTCGATTATGGGAGATTGTCTTTCAAGAGAGGTAGTGCACCTATGCACTGCCTGTGTTGAGAAGTGCATAAAAACACCATCAACAGAACTGGCATTAGAAGGAGGGCCATGGTGAAGATACCATGTTAGAGGATAAAGCAAAGCTGGATCGGTAGATCATTCTCCCCAGAAAGGTTTCAACGGATTCTACGGTCAATGCCAAAGAAGGGAGAATTTGAAGAATTGCAGCCTCCCATGAGGGAAAAATGAGCACAAGGAAGTAGTGTTGCCTTTGCTTCTTCCTCCATTCCATCCACTCCCATTTCACCCTCACCTCCATTTGGTTGGCCTTCATCTTCCACCCAACCATTTCAAACAGCATTTACACTGTCTACCTCCGGCAGCCAGGGGATTGCTCCTCTCCCAGCCCTTCCAGCCCAAGGCATAGCCAAGATAGCCATAGCTCCGGTGCAGCCCCACATTGTGATTGTATTGCCAATACAGCCCCAAATCCTTATTCTCCAACAGCAAGTGCCACCTTCGCCTCCCCCCATGGCTTGGATTGCACATAACCCTTCGCCGATATACTTTACGATATACAATGATATGCCCAAGAATTTGGAAGGCTTTTGTTCGAAGTTCCATCTACGTGACATGTAAATGACAATTGAAGAGCATATCAAGATATTTGAAATGGTGATCACCGAAATGCAAGTGGACCACGAGGACATTGCATGTCACCTCTTTCCGCATTCATTGGGAGAAGAGGCCTTCTACTGGTATATCAACCTGCTGAGGGGATCCATCACCTCGTGGAACCTGATGAAGAATGCGTTTTTGCAGAAATACAAGATCCTTGTCAACCCCGCGGACCTTTACCAACAGTTCATGTCCATCAGAAGGGAGGTCAACGAACTTATTGGCTCCTTCAATGACCACTTCCATCGGGCTCACATGAGGCTTCAGGATCCGTACGTCCATAATGACGCGGCAGCTCTCCCACTCTATTACGCAGCCCTAGACAACCTCACGTCGGCCTTGGTGAAAAGGATGCGCCTGCCACCCGCTACCCTACTGGCCGCCTATGCAGAAGTCGTTGTCGCAAGTGTGGACTTGGGGCAAAATATCTCTGGTCTACTGCCCTCTTTGGGGCCGGTAGCCCACGTGATGCAGATTCAGGGGCTTAATCAGGTGTTTGCTCACCAAACCCCTCTTATGAACCAGGTGCCTCAGTTGCCTATGGTGCCGCATCTGGAGTAGCCATTGATTTATGCACCTCCCGTGACTTCTTATTTGCAGCCCCAACAGTAATACAACTATTCCTAGATGGCTCCGCAACAGCAAGCATATTCCCAACAGCCCCAGGTGCCATTGTACTTGTCGGGACCGGACTTTCCTCCAGCCTATCAAAATCAGCCGGCGGCCCTGCCTGCTTTTCTCCAAAATCTAGCCCCGTCGCCTGGAGGTGCGACCGAGAAGGACAAGCTAGAGGAACTAACAAAAATGATCAAGAAAATGTCCATGGAGATGACGCATCTGAAGAACCAGAATAATTAGTTGCAGGCCTCCCAACGCAATTTTTAGGCCAACCTCAATAGGGATAGTCGAGACAATAGAGACAACAGAGATAATCAGGAAGTAGGCACCTCCTCCAGACAGAATTATGAGGGGACAAAACTCTAATCAAAATGCAGAAAGGATGCCCTTTCAGAGGCAGAATTGTACATGGAACACTAGGCCTAACAATGGTGGTGTCCCCACACCATTTGATCAACCGACAAGCAACGACAAAACATCCAGTGGTGTGTATCTAGCTGAGGCAGCTTTCTCTGGATGGTGTCGACTTCACAAAACTAGCAAACATTCTGAGCTGGGTTGTCCCGAGTTCCAGATAGCTACTAAAATCTTTCAGGTGGAGGTACAAAATACCGTCGACAATGCTAACTATAGGGACATCGTCCCATCTGAGCCCTACGATTCCTTGTGTCTGGTAGTCAATCAGGCACCGTTTCCGCGAGGAGACCGCAATGAGCCTGAAGTTGACCCTACTCCTACTGAGGATGAGAAAGTGCAGGAGGTAAGTAATGAACAAACATTGGCTCAGCTCTTTGATTCAGTAGATAATGGTCCGGTAGATGAAGAAGAACCATTTGTGGATGAGGTCCACATGTTCTATCAGCGGTCGAGTCCTTACTTCCTTAGGAATAGGCAGGCGGGTGGACACTTCACAACTTCTACCCCACCAAACAATTTCGCCACCCCGTCTGATCCAAATGCCAGCAATAACCCTGGGCTTCCTCATATACCTGCCCAATACCTTAACAAGAACCAGTCTCCAAACCAGTCCCAAAATCAGCCTCAAGGCCAACCTTAAAATCCATCCGAACAAGCGAAGGTCCATCCCCCTAGTTCTCCCATAGGCCAAGCTTTTAGCTCTTAAATCGAGCAAATGGGTGAATATGTGCCGGAAGAGTTCAAGAAGGTGAAAATTAGTTTGTCAGCCTTCGAATTACTCAAGGTTCCTGCCGTGAGGCACGCTTTCTTTAGGGTTCTGAATGGGACTTCATCCTCTAATACGACACAAGAAACCTCAGCTAAGAAGGTAACCTTTGAGGAGCCCAGGAAGGAACCAAAAATACAAGATAATGCCTGGAAAAGGAGGGATGTTCCTGGGAATCAGCCAGCCAGTAAACAAACTGAAAAGGAGCCAGAAAGGGCGAATAGGTAGTTTTCTAAGGACCAACAATTTAAGCAAGCCAAGGATACAAGCAGTGATAGGAACAAAGGTCAAATAGCTCAAGTGGACACACCTGTGGGAATCCTCCAAGGGAGACCAGAAACTCCCCCTTTCCTGACTACCATTAGGGTTTTTTAGAAGAACTTGCACAACTGCTTGCTCGATTCAGGCACATCTGCCAACGTCATGCCCTTGGTCGTATGCAAGGCTCTTGGCATTACCCCCACACCTTCAAAGAGAAAGGTGACCCAGCTGGACAAAACATAGATTAACATCGTGGGTGAAATAAACTACATCCCCATGCAAATTGTTTTAGACCCCCAGATACAGCAGGTCATTGATATCCAAGTGGCTGATATTCCCGATGCTTATGGAATTATTTTGGGAAGGGAGTTCACTAAGGCGCTAAATGGGTACACTTCCACAGACCTTTCTCACATGTGGTTGTCGTGGAAAGGGCTACCAAAGTAGATTCGCATCGACCGTGAACCCCGTATGAAGTATATGATCATAGAATACAATAATCTCAACGAGGTGTTGTTCGCCGAGACTGATTTAGGGAACTATCACCCTTTTGCCTACCAAAATGAACCTGAGCTTTAGGAAGAATGTGCAGATGAAGTACTGCTGGTGTTGTGCAGTCCCTCGACCGATTTCACACAAATGCCCCAGACACAGAAGAGTTGGTAGAGGCTGATGGTGAGCTGGATAAGAATGACAACTGGGGGTTACTCGATGGATTCCAGGATTTCATGGAAAAATGTGCAAGAGATCAGCTCAGCCTAGGAGCTAGAATGAATTTCCGGGATCTCTTATTGCCAAACTGGTGCAGGGTTCACAATGCTACACACTCTGAATTTGATTGTTGCTTGTGCCAAACAATAGTGGAGCATGTTAAGAAAGCCACTGCTCCTTCGACAGAAACACCCAATGAGACACCACTAGAACCGCCTGTTGGTCATTGCCCTGAACCAGAAAACTCCCCTAAAATCACCAGGCCCGTCGTCCAGCCGAAAGGGAACAGAGGTTCGATCGGACATGAAGATAAGGAATCCTCCACGTGCTGGATGCTCCGATTTGACGGATCGAAGTCGAGGCAAGGAGCTGGAGTGGGGATCGAACTCATCAGTCCAATGGGAAAGACATTTCTCGCTGCCCACTGATTGCAGTTTTATTGCACCAATAACATAGCGGAGTATGAGGCCTTAGTCCTTGGCCTTCTTATGGCCTTGAAAAAAATGTGAAAGTGTTGCAAGTCTTCAGAGATTCCGCACTTGTAGTTAGGCAGATCAGGAAGTTGTACTCCTGCCATGATCAGAGACTCACAAATTATAGGCACAGGGTTTGGGATCTATTAGAGGGCCTAGATGCATTTAACATACAATTAATCCCTCGTGCTCAGAATTGCACAGCCGACGCTTTAGCTCAAGCGGCTAGCATTCTACAACCCCTATCTTTGTCTGGGCTCAAGAAATTCACTGTTGAGCTGAAATCCACGCCATCAGTCCCGGATAATGTTACTCACCTGCAAGTCTTCAATGATGATAAGCATATTCTCCAGTTCATCACAAGTTCTAACATTTTTGCTGCCCAAATAATTGATGAAGCTAATCCACAGGAGGCTGAACTGGATATAGAAGGGGTTATCAACTTCAAGACCAATATGATCCCCAGAGGTATGGTTTAGCTGGAACGAATATTTGATTTAGATCAAATCAAGGACCAAGATCAACAAACTAAAAAGGAAGCTATAAGCAACCAGTACAATGCTCATAACCTTGGGACAGCCGAGGATGCTAAGAATGTTTTTATCGGAAAGGTGTGCACACCTGAAGAAAAGAAGGGAATCATGAATGCATTACGAAGATATCATGACGTTGTGGCATGGAGTTACGAAGATTTGAAAACATACGACACCTCTGTCATCACGCACACCATCCCTCTGAAGACTAAAGTGAGGCCATTCCGTCAGCGGCAGCGCCCTATCAATGCCTTACTAGAACCTGTCGTTTACAAGGAAGTGCAGAAATTGCTTTCAGCAAGAATTATTTTTTCCGTTTGACATTCCACGTGGGTGGCTAACTTGGTCCCGGTAAGGAAAAATAATGGAGAAATCAGATTGTGCGTTGATTTCTACAATCTCAACCACGCCTCAGAGAAAGACAACTATCTAGTGCCTTCACTAGATGAGGTGCTGCAAATCGTTAACGGCTCCCAAATGATGTTGTTCCTCAATGGATACTTCGGGTATAATCAAGTAATGGTACAATACGAAGATCAC
Source organism: Sequoia sempervirens (assembly GCA_007258455.2). NCBI lineage: Eukaryota > Viridiplantae > Streptophyta > Pinopsida > Cupressales > Cupressaceae > Sequoia > Sequoia sempervirens. Next base: position 156,431,097 of record VDFB02252616.1, on the reverse strand, counting down.
TACAAGACGACATTCACCACTAAGTGGGGGACATTTGCGTATAGAAGAATTTCGTTCGAGCTCATCAACACTGACGCTACTTTCCAACGCGCCATGGATATCGCCTTCAAAGATCTCATTAGCAAGTGCATAATCATCTATATGGATGATTTGACCGTATTTTCTAAAAGGTGAGGTGATCATGTCTCTGACTTATGCAAAGTATTTTAGAGATGCAGGGAATTTGGGGTTTCTCTCAACCCCAAGAAGTGCATTTTTGGAGTGACCGAAGGCAGGTTGCTCGGGCACATCATTTCAGAGCAAGGGATCTCCATTGATCCTGAGTGCATTGAGTCATTACTCAAGATTCAGCCCCCAGGCAGTAAGAAGGAATTAAAATATTTCTTCAGAAAGATCAACTTTGTCTGGAAATTCATCACAAGTTTCGCGAAAATTGTCAAACCTCTCAATGCCATGCTCAAGCAAGACGCCAAAGTTGAATGGGCGCTAGATGCCAAACAATCCTTTGAAGAAATCAAAAGGGCCATTACTGAGGCACCTGTGTTAGTTAGCCCAGATTATCTGAAGCCATTCTATAATTACTCATTTGCTTTAGAACATTCTTGTGCTAGCATGCTGACCCAGAAGGATGATGAGGGGAACGAGCATCCAATCACCTTCATGAGTGCTCCCCTCAAAGATGCTGAATTACGTTACCATAATATTGAAAAGCAGGCGTACGCTCTCGTCAAGGGAGTAAAAAAATTTAGACACTACATTCTACGCAACAAGGTGTTGGCCATTGTCCCCGACCCTGCAGTTAAGATGCTACTCATGCAAAATGAATTGGGTGAACGAAGGGCTAAGTGGGTCACCCTGCTCCAATAGTATGATATGAAAATTCAACCGATGAAATTGGTACAAGGGCAGGCACTCACCCATACAATCACCGAAACAGCAGCAGAGGCCGGGCCTGAACTCACGGTACATTAGTATCAGCTTGAAGATGTTTCCCCAGGAGAATGGTACCAAAATGTAGTTTATTATCTGCTGAATCATAAGTGTCTGCTGCATCTGCAAGGAGTCCAGAAGAGGGCCCTGAGATTGAAAAGTAATGGTTATATGTTGCAGGGTTCTATTCTCTATAAGAAGAATCATGAGGGTGTTTATCTAAGATGCCTTAGCAAGGAGGAAGCAGAACGCGTCTTGAAGGAGTTTCACAATAAATTTGGTACTGGCCATGGCTCAGGTTCTTCTACAGCACATCAAATATTGAGGGGAGGGTATTATTGGCCAACCGTTTTCAAGGATGCCCATTTCCATGTTCGTTCATGTCATACGTGCCAGACCACTGCCACCAGGGAGAGGAATGCTACTGTCCCGCTGCAGCCCGTGCTAGAGGTAAGGCCTTTTGCACAATGGGGTCTCGACTTCATCGGTCTAGTAAGCCCTCCATCGTCTGCGGGACACAGGTACATTCTTACCGCTACTGATTATTGTACTAGATGGATGGAAGCAATAGTATGTAAGCAATGTACAACTGAAGTAGTTGCTAATTTATTAGAAAGTTTCATTTTGAATCGCTTTGGTTGTCTGTATGCTTTAGTATGTGATAATGGACTTGCACTCACCTCATTGAAATTTGCTAGCTGGGCGTTCAACTATGGAATAGCCCTCAAATTCTCATCCAATTACTACCCTTAGGGCAATGGCCTTACCGAATCCACGGATAAGAATTTGATTACTATGATCAAGAAGCTGCTAGATAGGAATCCCAAGGACTGGCATACCTAGGTCTGTTTTGCTCTTTGGGCTGATCGCACTTGCCACAAGGCTACCCTTGGTGATTCTCCATTCCACGTTGTCTATGGCCTTGAGCCTATATTCCCCATCCATCTGAAGATTCCTACTCTTCAGTTCATCAATGATTTTTATGAGGGAGGAGATCGTAGGGAAGCTCGGTTAGCTAAGCTTTTACATTTAGAGGAAGTCTGAAATCGTGCAATAGAAAATTTTACCAAGCATCAGGGCGTAGTTAAGAGATGGTTCGACCATCGAGCCAAAATCAAGGCCTTTAGAATTAAAGATTTGGTCCTATATTGGGACAAAGCCCGTGAAAAGAAAGGGGGACACAACAAATTCGACAAGCTTTGGCTTGGCCCCTTTCAAATAGCTAAAATTTTGGAAGATAATGCCTTCTGCCTAAAGAACTTAACCGGTGAAAACATCCCGTTGCCAGTCAACAGGCAGCACCTGAAGCATTACTTTCAGGCTTGAGATCTTTCGAGCTCTTTGTTGTAAATACCTGTACATAGGTTAGGGTAGTTGCTTTCTTTCTTGTTCACGTTTTGTTTGTGTTGCTTTTAGCTTTCTCCCTCTCGGTAGTTTTGTTTCGAAAGATGGTTTCTCGCTCCTTTGCGATGGCCGTGCTTGCTTGACAAGCGGTTCACTTTGCTGTCCGTTCTTTATGTTCTCTAGTTAAACATTCACTCTAGACTATTGGTCTTTGCAAAGCTATCCGCAAATGATTTCCTTGTCTGAACTCTGCTCAAAACTTGACCCTTTGCCGGATCTTCTTACCCACATCTCGGATCTCGCATGAATTACATAATAATAAATTCTGAAGGACCGTACTATGGTTGTTATGACACCCTAGTGAGTGAAAAATCTTAAGTCTACTCTAGTGACCACTGCAGTCTCAAACCCATTGTAGGCTTCAATGCTTACCCGGTCGAACTAAATGGTAAAAGAGAAATGAAATATCAAAGCAAAAAAGGAGAAAAGAAACTCTGAAAAAAGGAAATAAATAACCGTATGGGTGTTCAGGTAACTCTATCGGGCCTATGGATGCTCGGCCGGTAGTAGAGCAATATCCATGAGATTGTAGCGACAACTCCGCCGGGGCTATGGACGCCTGACTGGCAGCGGGGCACTGTCCAGGTTACTTTTGGTGTTAGGCAACTTATGTAGCTCACTCGGTTGAAGTGATAACCTGGTTACTATCCCTAGGAAATGAATGAACTCACTTCACACACGCTTCTGAGATGTCCTATAAGCTGACCCAATTAAGGATCTCGTTCTCCCGGATTCATCCTTGGAAGCTGCTCCTAGTCTGCGAAACCAGAGATTTTGGGTCTTGAATGAATATTTATCCCTAGAACGCTCTGGAGCGTTCCCCAGTGGAGTCGCCATTTGTTGTGCCCTTAGCACACACACCCCGTTCGGAATGGGGACCCTCTTTTCTTTTGCCTTGCCGGGTCTTTTGGGGCTGCCTTATTTTGCGTGCCCCTCTTTTTTGATGTTCTGCATGGTCGATGTTGTTCCAAAATTTTATCATAAATTGACTATGCCTCTACTTTGCTCTTTTGCTGCCCTCTGAGGCCTCGCGGGTTCCCTCTGGCATGTTTGGGCTTTGGGGCGGCCCTGGGCCCCTCCGGTCCAGGGCCTCTGGGGTTCCCTTATTGGGCTTCCCCTTTGCGGCGTCCCCCGGGCATCTTTCCACCCCTCGGGGCCAGCCCTGTCGTCTTCCATTTAAACTTCGACGGAGATTTCCCGGGCGGCGCCTGCCCCTTCGGGCCCCGGTCCCTAGAAGTCCGACCCCGGACTTTCGTCCCGGGCTTCCCGTCTGTGACGGCGAGCCTCCGATGGTCGCCCGCCCCTTGGGGCCCTAGCTGCTTGTCGCCGCCATCACCCAAGCAACACAAAGAAACCTTCGGTGGTGAACTCCTTCCGGCTTCTCGCCCTCCAGGCCCCGGGCTGATCTTTTCCGCCGCCATTGCCCGATCAACGTGAAAATTTAATGGCAGCTATCACTCTGCGTCTTTCTGGCCGCCGGGTCCCGGAGTCTCCTCCGCCACCGCCGCCTCAATTCAAAATTCACCCACTTTTTGGCGTGGCCGTACTGAGCAATTAATATGGTATTAATGGCGGTTGGGGTATAAAATACCCAACCCGCCAATGTCATTTTCACAAACTGAATTGCAACGAGTTAGAGCAGTGATCATCTGGAGCCCACCACCTTCATTTGCGTCACGATCCTCAACATCAACGTCACTCCGTCGACCCCCGGCAAATCCCACGACCCCCGCTTAGCGTATCCGAGGTAGGCCATCCCTGTTTGCCCTCCCATCATTTTTGGTCATTTTCCAAGAATTTTGGTAATTGAACAATTAATTAAATTGGCATAAAATTGAAGAATGTCAAATCGCGCCCATAACCCATGTCTTAGAATTTTCCAAAACCTTTCGGAGTTGCCCTTGCCGGCAATTCAGAACTTTTCGGTTGCACGGCTATTCTATGCGTGGGGCAATCCGCCTTCCCGGGTCCGAACCCCGTCTTCACTGTCAAACTCAAAATCCAAACCCTCGCCGACGGCGATCCTCCTCCTCGGGCCCGGTCCGTCGAACTTCCTCCCTCGGGTTTCTGTGTGCCTTTCGCCGGGCTTGAACTACCAATCCATTCCGCTGCCCCCGCTGCCTGGTCCCGACGCTAGCTCCGCCGTAAGAATCTGAAACTCCTCCTATGCCCTTTGACCATCTCGGGCCCAGAACACCGGAGTTCCTCCTCCAGAGTTCCGCAGGTGGCTCGCCTTTTGAAACCCTTAGCGGATTTTAATCCATCCATACCCCTTCGGGCCCCGGCCTTCGGGCTTCCCTGGTGCGTTTTTCGTGCTCCCCGCTGGGCACTCTTTTGGCGCCAGTGTCGCAGCTTTCTGGGCCCCGGAGTCGGCCTTCCACTCCGCCGACGGTGTTGTTCTTTTTCGTGCCTCAGCCACCCGCTTCCCGGGTCCCGTTTCCCGAGCTTCCATTTATGGAAGTCTGGCTCTCTCTCCTGCCAAATCTCTTCACAGCCGTGGGACCCTCCGGGCCCGTCCGTCTGGAGTTCCGTCTTTGGAACTCCTTGACGGTTTCGACGTCTGTGATGGCGGACCGCTGCCGGCTCCCTGCCTCTCGGGCCCCGGGAACCTCATCGGCGCCATCGCCCGATCAACGCAAATGTCTTACGGCGGCCTCCGGCTTGTGTCTTCTCGCCATCTAGGTCCCGGGCCTCCCTTCGCCACTGCCGTTCAAATCATTGCCGAAACCCTATGGCATTCGTCACCTCGCGTTGCCTCACCCTCCGGGCCCCGGGGATCCCTTCGCCGCCGCTGTCACCCGATCGTTGCCATAACCTCACGACGGCCGTCGCCTTGCGTCCTCCCAGGGGCCGGACCCCGAGCGTCTCATCGCCATTGCTTGATCATTGCCGAAACCTTGCAACGACCAATACCTCGCGTCGCCCCAGCCACCGGGCCCCGGAATTACTTCTACCGCCACCAAGCCTGAACCATAACCTCATGTCGGCCGTTCTTTGGCCTCATGGGCCCCGGCCCTCGGACTTTCGCTGCCAGACTTCCTCGGCCGAATTTCCGCCTGTTGTCCGCCTTTGCCAACGACCACCCCTTAACTGCTTCCCAGGTTGAAATCTCTGGTGCCCTTTAGATCGACCCTAACGACCCTGAAGTCAGAATCTAACTTCGACCCACTTCCTAAATCATGTTGTTCTCCATCATGACCCTCTCGGAACACTGAAATTTGGCCAAGAATGGTCTCCGGGAGCTTTCGGTCGCATACTCCCTTCCAGACAGCATTCCTGCCAAGGAAGTCCGGCCCTCTGGGCCTGGATTATCCAAATTCCCTGAAACAAAAATCGATAACATCTGGAAGCAAGATTTATGACATGCTTGATTAATAATTCATGTATTACCTTTGAAATGTGTACTAGCATGAATGCTTTCGATGTTTTGTTGCACTGACTTCGCCCTTGCTTGCAGAATATATGGAATCGGCTGTGGGAACTTCAGGGGTCTCCACCGAAAAGGATAAGGGCAAGAAATCCGGAAGGGCCGCTCGAGGAAAAGAAGATAAGGATCAAATGAAGTTTCAATTTCAGGGTGAGCCACTCCAGTCCAAGGTCTCAACAGACTGAAAGGAAATCTCAGATACCAACATCGGTCAGGTGGACATAGATGAGTTCACTCAGAGGGTCAAGGTTGACCCTTCAACAAAGAATGCCAGACTAATACGTCAAAGTGGAATCGCCAAGGCTGTCGGTTTTCCTCCCTCTCTCATAGCACCCGAACTGGTGATGGCCTGCTGAGAGGCCTATCAAATGGACACCAGAACAATTATGGACAAGGAGGGGAACATCCTCGCCGATATGTCGCCAGAAGGAATCACAAAAATATTTCACATTCCCACGTTCCCACATATGGAGGTCCCCACTTTGGAACAATGCCAAGCGGCGTGGGATGCCAATCCGTTAGGGTGCAAGAAATCAATTAACCTTTACTAGCTTAAGGAGAAATGGGGTAGCGCTGCGAAGGATCCCCAAGAGCTCTTCTGAAGCGACTTCCACGAAGACTATCACGACCTGGTGACCATGTTAAGCAGGGTCATGGGCCTCCCGACAGCCGCCTACTTCTGAGAGTGGATGGCATATTACATTGAGCAAATCATGTGAGGGAATGAGGACGTTAACACCAAGACCTCATTCGATTGGGGAGGCATCATCAGCAACTGCTTCCACGAGCAGTTTGTAAACGTCAAGAAAAGTTCTAAGTTTTAAATGACCTCTTACCTGGTATACTCCCTGGCAGGGCAAAGAGAATATAGTGGACTATTCGTGGCACCAGATCAGGGGCACAGGCAAGGGCTCAAGCCATTTGACAAGTACCCACAACTCCAGTACCACAACTTCAAGGAGTACTACTGGGTCAATGACGCCTTCATAGGCCACATCATCATATTGATCACCGGAGACTTCAAAAGGAGGGTTTCCCACAGCGCCAGGGCACTCTTAAAAGAGTATGCTTTCCTATTCATACAATTCCCCAAATTTACCTAGATCTAGGCCTAGGGATTCACAGAGCGGCCAAACAAGTTGCCAAGGTACCCGAACGATAGGATCATTCTCCTGGAGCTTTCTTGGCAGCTCGAACACATCCAAACAATCTTTGGCAACAAACACATAGTAGGGATCCCCTATCCCATGACCCTTGGCCAAGGCCTGTACCGGCTGCAAACATCTCAATGCGCCGACAACTCTGAGAAAGAGCTTAAAGAATATAATTTTGACTGGTACATGGCTCGCCCACGAATGGACCCACATGGCCATGTCAGGAAGGCACTAGGGTTGGCTTATGCTCACCAATACCACGTTGAAGACTTCTGGGCAGACTGCCAAGATGACAAGGAGGCCCACGCAAGGCACTACATGTGCATGACCGTACAGTTCTTAAGAAGAGTGCAACTGTTCCAGGTCTCGGACCAGCTCGAGGAAGATGAGTCTACAATAGTGCACCCAAGGTACCCTGCGGTTGCCAACTTGGCAATCCCCCCGATCGACTAGGACGAGCAAGAGGTCGATGACCTGGATACCATCACCTTGCCGATCATAGCTCGCACTAAGGAGTGGGTCGATAGGCAGGTGGCGCAACTAAAGCAACAAGGGGTGGTCCTAACATATGAGGTGCTCAAGAGCGAGCCTAACGTCACGGAGGACATTGTAGCCACCACATCAATTGGTGAGACTTCCAAGTCTCCCCCTGTCACTAGGTCTCAAAAGAGGAAAGGAACATAAACCACATAGTCTTCAAACCCTAAGGAGTAATCAAAGAAAGACATGGGAGGTGCATCTCCCAAGAGCATCAAGCAGACAATGACTACAATAGAAGTGTAGCCTCCCTTGCTTCTCCCTCCCCCTCTTGGTGGACCACTCGCCTCCCAGACTGCGGTCGTCTCATCCTCGCAAGCGGTGGACATTTTTGTCCATCTTGCCTCTTCGCCCTAGGCCGGATCAATAATTAACGTTGACTCCTCTTCTGCTGCCATGTCACCCATTACCTCCCTGCCTCTAGCAACAATAGCATCACCTGTTCCCCTTTCCACTATACCTGAGGCTATCACGGGGCATCTACTGAGTCTTCCCCCTAAGCTCTCACAACTCCTAATGGACCCCACACACCAAGCAGCCCTCACCCAAGCCCTCGCAACAACTAAGCCTTCACAACAGCGAACAGGGCCACCAGCCATGGAAGCCATAATGCAAATATCAAAAGAGTTGGATGAACGAGAGCAGGAAGCCTCAAGGTCTATGGAGGAAGAGGCTGATGAATATCATGAGCACCCTGAGTATGAGCATCGAACCATCGACAAGGTGCCCTATGAGGAAGAAAAGAAAAGCTCTTCCGAGAGCGGAGATGAAGATGATGGCTCGGGTGACAAGGGGATTATTCAGACATTTGATGAGGACCTAGAGGAGGAGTCGGCTCAGCAGCCAAAAGATGTTGGAGAGGAGGCGGAAAAGTCACCACAGGAAGAATGGGGATAGCCGCTAGAAGAGCAGCCGCAAAAGGATTCATCTGAGGTAGAAACCCATGTTGTAAAGGGCCCTGAGGCCGAGGTAGATGAAGAGAAGAAAGAAGAAGAAACGGCGATAGAAGAGGATCCCGCCCAGCAATTGTCCACCAAGCTGCCCGTCAAACACCTCGTGTTCATTCATGACTCCGACGAAGAGGAAGAGGACGCTGCTAAAGAAAGAGAAGTGCCCCAAAAGGGAAAGGAGGCAGAGGTCTTGCTTCTAACTGAGAAGGGTGAGGGCAGCCACGATGCACCTAAAGATAAATCTGCCATGCCCGACTGGTTGGAGAAACAGCTGGAGAAGGCTACTCCTGTTCTAAAAGATCCAAGGGCAAGATTAGAGGCCATCTTGGCTCGATCCCTAGCCACAACAAAGAAGGAGAAGAAGTCTAAGGTCTGTTCCAAGATAATGATGGACATTTCTGGCTCCCGAGCGGTGCAAGTTGCCACGCCTACAGTTGGCCAGACCGGGGTGGGCTACAATGTCTCCACCATTGACCTAGGGACAGCGACTAGAGAGCAGAAGGTTGGACATCTGGAAGAATCGGTGGCCACAGTAGTGCACTTGATCAAATAGGATAAGGTCACCAAGGACGAGCTCAAAGCGCAGGTTGTTACCTTAACAGACTATATCCAGCAATGGTCCTCAGTGGACGACCTGCCCACCACCTCCACAGCAGCACCACAGTTTCTCTCCAAAGAACAGATAGATAAACTAGAGAGGAGGAAGAACTTAGAGAAATAACTGAGGATTGGTTCCAATAGGTCGTAAGCGTTGGAAACATGGGAATTGGCATGGCTGTGCGGACAGCCAACAAGTTCTTGGACTTGATCCAATCCCTGGAGAGCACGAGGAGGCTCTGCACCAATTTTCCTGCGACATATGACTCCACCTTCCTGAGAATTGAAGCCATCCTTCAAATGTCAGAAAGCACATGGGAGGAGAAGCTAGAGCTGAAAACGGAGGATCATTGGCTGGTGGATGTGTGGCGTAGAGACCTCATCAACCGAAAGGAGAGGATGGAGCAGATCATGAACAAGGTGAATCCGGATATCGAGTGGATCAAGGAAATCTGGGCGGAATGTGCTGAGTATCTCAAGCTGATGATGGGCTATGATATGCCCACAGTACAAATGGATGCCGGAAAGATCAAGCCATACTTCGAGAAGAAGATGAAGGGCGGGACAACCGGAGATATCACAACAGAACTCTTGAGTTTTGCTTCCCGTGCCTTCGATCGATCAGAGCTATTCAGAGATCAGGGCTCAAAGTATGACAAGGATTGGAAGCGGCTAGAAGAGAACACTAAAGAATGGAGCTACCAGGCGTTAAGATGCAAGATCCTCGAGATCGACAAGCTCCAGGCGGTCATCCTCAAGTATATAGAGCACACAGCTTCCGAGGAGCGAGAGGACAGCCTGGCCAAGGAAGAAGACCTCCCTGAAGAGTAGCTACAGCAAAGAGAAAACAACAATTAGCTACAGGATGAAAGAGCTATAGTGCCATCCACTAGATGACAAAATAGGGAAAGGACAAAGAATGTTTTTAAATTGCAAATCTATTTGGGGGTAGGTGAAACCCTATTTTGTAATGAATCTTGGCCACACAATTGTAATGAATCTTGGCCATTCATTTTACTTTTGAAAACTATAAATAGAGCACTCCCCTCATTTGGAAAAGTGAGAGTTGAGTTGTTGTAAAGGCATGCTGCAGAAATTTATAAGAAATATCATTGACTTGGTGTATTTCCTTGATTTATCTCATGTCATTTGATTCATTGCTCCAATTTCATATGTTTAGCTTAGATCTCTTTGCTGTTTAGTTAGCTGTTTATGTTATTTGGGTAAATCTTAGGAATGTTGTTGGGTGATTGTGAAAATTCCTGGTTTGTTGATGATCCCCTTAGTCCATACTTTTTGCTATTTGCTAAAGGTAGACAGCTATGCAAAGTTAGCCTGGACTTGATTGTAAATTTGCCCCAAATCTTCATCTTTGATTCATGCATGCATGTGGTGGATGAAGGATGAAACATCTGCAACCCTTAGAAGATAGCACAATTTTCATGATACTGTGAAATCCCTGGTTAAGTGGGATATTGTTTTGAGGAATTGTCCATTGCAGGAACTCCATTGTCACTATTCATTACAAGCTTCAGACTTAGGAACTTTTCTTCCCCTTCGCTCTTTTCCTTTTTTTTTAGAAACTGAACAATACCAAGGTTCATTGTACATTGTAAAGCCAAATCTAACAACTAGATGGAGTTCAAGACTGCTGTTTGAACCTATAGCCGATGCATTAATGCTTTTATTCCTAGGAACTTCATTCTAAAAATCCAACTTCATGCTTTGTGTCCACACTTTGTATTTTCTATAATACTGTCTTGTGATTCTGGAAAATCACATCAACTACTGAGGTATCTAAGCACTGTCATGACCTGACACCCAAGAGACCTTGGGATAGTGTTCTACAATTTGATTGTGGGAGATTGTCTTTCAAGAGAGGTAGTGCACCTACGCACTGCCTGTGTTGAGAAGTGCATAAAAACACCATCAACAGGTGGAATATTGACATTACTGGCACAACTATATTCAGGATTGCAAAAAAATTAAAGTGAAATTCAATTTGAGGAGATGGAAAAAGAATGCTTTTGGGAATATCTTTGGAACTAAGATGGATATTCAGGGTAAACTCGAGGAGATCTAAGCTAAAATCCAGAAATGGGGGTACATTGATAATTACAGAGAAAAGGAAAATAAACTTCTCACTCAATTGCATGATATCATTACTAAAGAGGAAGTTTTTTTGCGGAAAAGATCTAGGGTGTCTTGGTTGACTAAGGGAGATAGGAACACCATATTTTTTCACTTGTTTGCTTCGAAACATAGGGCTGCTAATAGAATTGCTTACATTGATGTAAATGGGACTAGGTTTGAGGAGGAAGATGATATCAAGAAACAGGCTATCCTTTTTTTCAATAACCTTCTTTCTTGTAATGGAGAGATTGTTCTTGAAGCTCAAGACTCCTTGCTTGAGGCTATACCCCAGGTGATTGGTCATAATAAAAATTCTATGATCACTGCTATTCCTTCCAAGGTTGAAATTAGGAAAGGCGTTTTCTCTTTTGATGGCAACAAAGCTCCTATACCATATGGTTTTCCTTTATTCTTCTTCCAAGTGTTCTGGGAAATTGTTGAGTTGGATGTTGAGAAGGCTGTCAAGGAATTCTTTGGATCAAGATGTCTTTTGAAAGAACTTAATGCTACTTTTGTGGTCCTTATTCCAAAAAAACCTGGGGCTTTAGAGTTTCAAGCTTTTCGGCCAACCAGCCTTTGCAATTCTATCTATAAAATTATTTTGAATGTTTTAACTACAAGAATGCTTTATGTGCTTCCTTAGATGATTGCTCCGCAACAGAATGGTTTTGTGCCAGGTAGGTACATTCTGGACTCTGTTATCACTATTCATGAGAATTTACATTCTTTAATGGCCTCGAAGACTGAAGGGTTCATTCTTAAACTAGACATTTCCAAAGCCTATGATCGGGTTGATTGGAATTTCTTATTTAAAATCTTGATCAAGTTTGGTTTTAATAACAGTCATCTAGCTGGTGAACCAGCTAGTTTCGATGGTTACTTCTTCTGTCATTGTGAATGGGTCACCTTCGAGATTTTTTCAGACTTCCAGAGGCCTCGGACAGGGAGATCTTATCTCTCCTATTCTATTTACAATTTTGGCTGAGAGTTTGGAAAGAAATATTAAAAAGCTTATTGATCAAAGATCCCTTGTTGGTCTAAGACCTTCCTCTTCTCTTCTAACCTATTCCCACCAACAATTTGTTGATGACACCATTCTCATGGGAAGATCTATTGTGGCTGAAGCTAAGACTTTCAAAAGAATTCTGAATCTTTATGAATCTGCTTATGGGCAAGTTGTTAATAGGGCTAAGAGTTCAATTTTTTTTCCTCAACACTCCTGAGCATAGACAAGTTAAACTTGCTCAGATTCTTGGATGTCAGATTGAGCCTCTACCATCAACCTATCTTGGTTTGCCTCTTTGCATTAAACCCTTGGACTCATTCTGGATCTCTTTGGTTGAAAAATTCAATAAGAAGTTGTTGGGGTGAAAAGGAGCTCTTCTTAGTCAAGCTAGAAAAATCTAGCTCCTAAAGGCTTCTTTGCAAAATCTTCCTGTGTATGCTCTTAGTTTATTTGAAATTCCTACTAAATATGCTGAGGCTATTGAAAAAATTTAGAAAAGGTTTCTTTGGTCTGGTGTGGAGGATAAGAAGAGAATGCCACTCGTTGGTTGGGATCTGGTTTGCAGACCTATATCAAGAGGTGGCCTAGGCTTAAGGAAAATTAAAGTGCTGAATCTATCCCTTCTTACTAAATAGCTTTGGAGAACTCTTACTTTGAGAGGGGAATGGCAAGATACCATAAAAGTCAAATATTTTAGCAACTGTGAGTCTCTTAATGAGGTTATAAATTCTTCTTTTTTACCTTGTGGGTCTGCTTGCTGGAGTGATATGAGTAGAGGTAGAAAGTTACTGGAAATGGGAACTAGTTGGCTGGTTGGAAAAGGAAATTATGTTAGATTTTGGGAAGATAGATGGCTTTTTAAGGATCTTTTAATCAGAAATGCGAAATTTAATAAATGGATGAATGATTGTAAAAGGGAATTCGGGGTCTTGGTCAAAGATTACTGGAGGAATGGGGGTTGGGTTTATTTGAAAACCATTAGTCAAGATCTTAGCCCTATTCAGTCTGCCTCTAGGGCCCTAAGACTGGCTCAACACCAGGTGGATGATCTTGCTATTTTGTTAGACAATCCATCTGGCATTTTTTCAGTTTCTTCTATGACTTCTATGTTGGTTAGTCTGATGGAGCCTCCGCCCTTCTGGGCTAAGGCTTGGATTAATCTCTTGATTCCTAAAATCAATATTTTCTATTAGATAATGCTACAGAATAAGATGCTCACTTTGGACAATCTTGGTAAAAGAGGAATTCAATTACCTAGCAGATGCTACATGTGCAAGAATGATTCTGAGATTGTTAATCATCTTTTCCTTCATTTCCCTTTTGTTTTGCACATCTGGGGAAAAAATTTTGCACTTCTTGAAGTGGTTTTGGTTTCCCCTACTTCAGTCGAAGACTTTTTCTTGCAATGGAAAGCTCCTTCAAAAAATCCTTTTGTGCATAGGCTCTGGTCTTTTGTTCTACATTTTGTGTCATGGAATATTTTGAAGGAAAGGAACAACAGAGTGTTTAGGGAAAAAGAGAAGTCAGAGGGGGACTTGCATGAAAAAATCATAAGGGCAATAAAGGAAAATTTATCTTTAATCCCTAGAAAAGTGATGGATAAAGCTAATTGGTCTCCTTTTGATATTGCTACTGCTGAAAAGTGGAATTCAAAATTAGTAGTGTTAAATGTCCCCACGCCTATTTTTTGTGGGAGGGAGAATGCTAGTTGGTCTTTGCCACCTTTGGGTTGGCTGAAAGCCAATTTTGATGGTGCTGCTAAAGGAAACCCTAGGAAAGCTGGCAGTGGGTGTGTTTTAAGGGACAATTCAGGGGATTTTATTGTGGCTTTTGCTGTGGACATCGACACCCAAACTAATCATGTTGCGGAAGCTATGGGGGCATATCATGCAATTAATTTAGCTTTCAAGATGAACACGAAATGTCTATAGTTGGAGGGTGATTCAATGAATATAATAAATTGCATTCTTGGGCTTACCCCTCCCTCATGGACCATTAAAAAGTGGATCAAAGATACAATTTCCTTATTAAGTAAATTTGAAAAAGTGAAAGTTTCCCACACCTACAAAGAAGCCAATAAGGTGGCTGATTACTTTGCCAATGAAGGGGTTATGAAGGGCGGGGAAAACATGTGGAGGAAGAATGACTACCTCCATTATGAGGTGAAAGCGTTGATTTATTAAGATTCGATGCATGGAAGAGAAGTTTGTCTTCACCATGATGAAGTAGATAAAGATTAGGTACGTTGATTTCATTAGATTTGATGGGACCAACATCATTTTCTTTTTCAAGAAGAGTTTCTGGCACGCTTTCTGGGTGTCTAATAAAATATACTTAAACGTGACCCAGAGCAACTGTAGGGTGTGCTATAACAGAGCTTTGAAGATGGGGGAGAGAGAAAACGTGTTGAGCTGAGCTGCTTTCAAGAGAATAGAAAGAATGCTAAAGCTTGGGAAAATTTTGAAAAGGGAGGTTTAGTCCCGTTTTTGGAAAAGCTCCATGGTACTAACGAGATGATGCTGGACTATTTTGCCAAAAATTGGAAAAATGGAGAGATTGTGTTGTTTGGTAGGAATGTTAAGCTAAATGAGCAAATTATAGGTGAGATTACTAGTCTTTCGACTAAGGGTGTGAAATTTTATCAGGACCATTGGTTCTCTGATGAAGTTGTCATAAGATTTCCTAAAAAAGACAAGGAGAAGGCTAAGCTGGTTAAGGTTTCCAATAGCTACTTTGATGTGGAGTCCATTAAATCAATCTGGAGGAAAGTTTTAAGAGTCATTATGGAGTATATCACACTTGATGGGCGCTTCACTAGGGCGTATGGTTATCACTTTGCCATCTTGAACCACTTCCATCACAAGGTTCATATTTTTTTGCCTTTTTACTTATTATCTTCTCTAAAGAATTTCCTTGATGAAGTTGAAAGAAACCCTAGGAGGACTTCTATTATTCACCCTGGTCTTGTCAGGCTCATCTTTGAGCATTATCAAAATTTACTTGCTTTGTCTAAAATTATTGATGTTGGGGATTTGGATGATGAGGATACAGAAAGTAGCAGGGTGAACGATCCCCTGGCCCCTTCTGCTTGTGCCCTTGTTGGTTCTAAAACCACTACTCCCCAGTCCCTATCTTGTCGGAATGCCCTTATGGGTTCTACTCTGCCTTCTTGTCCTAATCCGCAGCCTTTGCATGATTTCCCTATCCTGGGTTTTGCTTCACCATCCTGTCTTTATCCCTAGTCGTCTCCTGGTTGCCCTACCCCAGGTTTGGTCTCTGGTTTTAAAGGTACGTTGATTACAAAATTAGTCTCATACTCTGGGAATTCTATGGAAATTCTTTCTAATAAACCTATGGTCAGTAAAGAATCGGCCCCTAGTGCCCCTACATCTAGAAGATTTGTGAATGCCCATAAAGATTCCCCTAATCAGGATGAAATTAATTCTGCCCTGAATAAGCTCAAGCCTAAGGACATAGTGAGTGTGGCAAAAAAAAGTACGGATGGCCTTTTCACTATTCTTAAGTGGACCCAGAAGGAAGTTAGTGATTTGAATGGCCGTAATAGAGATCTCAGCAACAGAGTCATGGATTTGGAGCAGAAGATTAGCTGGAGTTGTAATGAGAATGAGGGACAAGACACCCCTTTACCGGAGAAAAGACAGCAGTCGTAGGAGGAAAGATTGACTAGGCTCAAGTGCAATATGTCCAGGATTGGCCAAAATATCAGGGCCACTGTGGCGAATAATCACAAAATTTCCAGGCACAACGCCATTATCATCAATGCTATGGTGGAAAAGTTAGAAAAAAATCAAAAGGGCTCGCTGGTCGTGGACTTGGATGCAGACAAAGGTTGTAGCAGATCTGTTGCTGAAGGGATTTTGACTCGCACTCGGGTTAATAGGAAGAGGAAGGCCCTGGCTTCTCCACACACGGTTCAAATCCTCAAGCAGGTGTTACAAGAAATGAATGAAGTTGAAAAGGAAGCCGAAGAGTTGATGAACACCTTGGAGTAGTGCTGCGGTGGTTGTTTCTAGCTTTTTGGCGGTCCTTTTTTCTGGACCCTGTTGTCTCTTTGTGCTGTCGTTTCCTTTTTGGGACAGTTGTCTGTTTGTTTAGACTCGTAATGCTCTATCTTTGTTTGTTTTAACTTTGTGGTTTCAGGTCCCTGTAAAACGTGTTTTTTCCTTTTCAAAAACAACTCTTATTTACCTTAATTCATTTTGTAAAATGAATAGCTCCTAATTATCTTATCCTAATAATTGCCCATGACCTTGGAATGAGTAGAATTATTTGGATACTAAGCCAAATAGAATCCAATCTTTATTTATGAAAATTGGAATCTTTTCTCTTTTTTTAGAAATCATTAGAAACCCTTATTTTCATTTCTTAAGAAATGGGGAACTAGCACATTTGAAATATTTTATTTCTGGGAAAGCAAGAATACCCCTATCTTATTCTTGCTAACAAAGATCTATCTTCCTATCATACCCTTTTTTATATGTCAAGGATAAAAGATGATTGCAGATCTATCATGTCAAAAAAAATAACCATTATAGATTTGGTTAATTATGTAGATCTAGATAGATCTACATAATCCATAGTAAATCTATTCTAGTCTATTCAATTTATTGGACCAGGACTGACGAGGCTCAAACACACAACTTTCGTCTTGACAGGGCGGTACTCTAACCAATTGAACTACAATCCCACTAGGTACAGTTTATTGACTAATTAGTCAGAGTAATTCAACTATGCTAGATCAATAAAACATGTTGTAAAAATTTTTTCTTTCAAATCTTCTAAAAGTCTCCATTCATTCCAATTCTTTCATTATAGGGTATAGGGTATTCATAAACCAATTACCTTTTTAACCAATATCATTGATTGATATCTATATTGAAATCTATAGATCAATTTGGTATTGGGACGAGTTGGATTTGAACCAATGTAGGATTTTTTCTTATTTGGTTGTATCTATTTGGTTTAATATTTTGATATAGTACTCATTGGCCTCATTCTATCACAACCCAATGTCTTCCCACTTGATCTTTGTCAGATAAAATGATTTGTGTTCCACATTTTCATCACAATCATGCATGCCTAGAATAATTTTCATTGTCAATTCAATTGGATAGAATATTCACAATGTAAACAAGGAGTTGTTAAATGGCAATATTTACAGTGTAGCTTAAACAGGTTTAGAAGTAGGTCAACTAGAATTATCAGCATACAAGAATATATTTTTTGGAAATAACTATGAGTTTTTCTCCTTGGTTTCTTTGTCCAAGCAACCTATTAATGGTATGTGCTTTATTGAATCACATGCTTGTCAAACCTAACAATAATCCAACCAAACATTCAATTCTTTAAAAAAGTAATGGGAATGTGTCTTCTTTAAACCTAATATTAGATTAAAAATTAAAAGTGAAAAATGTGTCTTCTTTATTTTGAATAAGGGTGATTCGATGGACATAAAAAATTGGAGGACAAAAGAAATGCACGAAAAGTGAGCTCTCCAAATTCAGAAAAGATCTCCAAACTTTTTTATTTACAATAACAAAAATTAATGATATTATTGTAAATTTGTATACTAAAATAAAAATAAATTAAACAAATAATATAAAATAATAAGATAAAATTAAAATTAGTTAATTATATATGATTAATAGAAAAAAAAAATAATATTTTAATTTCAAATTGAACAAGCATTAATTTCATTCTAAAATCATATAAAAAAAAAATAAAAAATATTACAAATATTTATAAATAAATAAATAAATATTTTAGTTTCAAATTGAAAAATCATTTTCATTGAAAAACATATACAAGAATTTAAAAAAACATTACATCTATATATATAGTTACTACTTAAAATAGATTTGAGAAGATCACGCAGACTAAAGTTTTTTAGCCAGTAATAAAAAAGTTATAATGGCTCCTAAATTGAAATGTTGATACTCTATATAAAACTTAATAGCTAAATTGAGAAATGCATGCGTTTTTTAAAAAAAAGCAATACTAAATGCATGCTTTTTTTAAAAAAGCAATACTATATTTTTAGCCTGAAATCATGTTCTTTTCGAAATGTATCTGTCTATAAAAACACGGTCTTGGGTGAGCATTTTTCACAAGTTGAACATCCGTGAACCTTAAAAGTCTTTGTAGGGAGAATATTCCAGAGCTTTTCGTAAATGATGGCAAACCAAATTCAATTTGGTTATTTTCAGTTTCTATTTTCCAAAAAATTGTACAATAGCGATACAAATAAGCTGTGCAGGGTCATAATTCCCAGACAAAATGTAGAAACATATATTTTGCCCAGGTATAGAAGCCAAGAGAGAGAAGCCATTAAGAAGGGAATAGAGTTTGAGCTGCAAGGTTTTGACATTGATTCAAACATACAGGAAAGCTCTAAGATTAAGTTGTTAACAAGCGGCAACTGTTATGAGCTGAAGAGTGGGTGGAGTATATTTGTAAGACGAAGACAATTGAAAGTTGGTGATGTCTTAAATTTTTATTTAAGAATTGGTACCAATCAACTATGTATAAGTTGCATCCAACCCCAACAACAACAGCCTTCGATGGCCAAGGATTGCAGGCTCTCTTCTTCAGAGTTGTATGGTGAACGCTCAAGAAACTTAACAGCTCCACCATCGCTGCTTGAAAATGAAGCATCACAAAATCTAACGAAGCCTGACCTCGACCTCGAACTGAGACTCGCCTCTTCAGAAATGCTGTGTGGGGAAAAGTTCAAAAAGGTAAATATGCAAGAGGTGAACCTTGAACTCAGACTGTTATGCTTAAAGTATGCTAAAGAGTCAGGAAAACGGAAGGGGATCGACCTTGAACTGAGAATCTCGTCCTCAGAGTCATGGTGCTGCAAAGAGTTTAAAAAGAAAAAGAAGATCTACAAAGAACATAGACTCTCCGTCTATTAGTTTAGTACATGGTTTGATTTCCTTTCTCTGCTTTTTTGGCAAGGGAGAGGAGAAATGTTATAAAGCATGTCAATTCAGAAATGATTTAATCATTCCTTAACAATTTTGTAAACATGAAGGCAGAAATTATTCAATTTTTGTGAGATATTAAGCACATATGTGCCATGGAATTCTCCCAAATGTGATTGGTGTGTAACATCTTCGAAATACTTGAACAAATAAATAAAGAAATATATTGCTTTTTTTATTAATTTGATTTAATGAGAGTTACAAGAAGGGAGGTTACTTTTTATTTTTTTTCATGTTGTTTCAAGATGGGCAGTGGCTGCATGAGGGCGTAAATGCAATAGCAAGGTAGAAATGAAAGGGCGGGGGTAGGTGCACGACCCTTAATTTCAAACATCTCAGATCCGATTATGGGAGGTTGCTGTTGTTTTTGGTTTCGGAGAGGACAAAGTCAGGAGCGGATAGCCGTTTTGTCTAATAAGGGCCTTCTACATATCTGTTTATTTCTGTAGTAGATTAGACCATTGTTATGCCACATATGATATTTGACACTGTTTCAGTTTATTGATATTTCTGAGTCATTTGATTCTATTTACTGATTTAATATGAAGTTCTCTCATTTTCCATTGAATAATCATTTTATGTAGTTCCCTGTTTCTCTTGAATGGTTACTTTCTGATGAGCTTCAGGGCCAGGCCCAATCATTATATGTTATTCTTAATGTTTACTTCTGATAGGGCAGGGCAACTCCCTTGGCTTTGGAGTCTGTTTGTGTAGCATTGGCCTTTGATACATCTGGCTGATTAGATTTGAGCATTGTTATGTGTTATTTGACTCTTTGTAGTCTCAAATGTACTCAGACTTATAAAACAGAATCCTAGAGCTCTTATACTATACTGAAACAATCATCACATTCGATAATATTAATCAATAACAAAAAGCTTTTAACAGATCTGTTCAAAGACTGAGAATAGCAGCGCTGGAAATTAATTCTGTATTCTTCTGTTGTATTAAAGATTCTAGAATATCGTACATATAAAGGAAAAACAAGCAAAGTATGGCTAGGTAAAAAGACTAAAAATAGAACAGATTACAATGCAAACTGAAGACATTCATGAGAAATACTGTTAGTCTTTGGTTAACTAAGCGTAGTTTTTCAGTTTCAGTTTTAGTTTGCTTTCTTAGACAGTGAAGTCAAAACTATCTCAATTTGCATGAGAAATACTGTTAGTCTGCGGTTACTTTGCTTTAGCTTTTTCTCCTTTATATGCATGCTGTAGCTGATTGCTTCACACAGCTGAAGAGAGATGAATATAACTATAAGATATTATCATTATTTTCTAGTTTTTCTTAGTATTGCTGTTCGCTGTCTTTTGAGCTGAATTATTAATTATTAAATTTATTTTGCTGTAGAATTTTGTTTCTTCACAAACTGTATGCATGGGTGAAGCATAGTTTTAACTGCACTATAAAAAACAAACTAAAAATGAAAAAGTCTACGCCTATGTAACTGCAAATACAGTTTTTATTATGCAAAACAAACAAATTAAAGAAACTGCTGTAGTTGGCGGTTGAACTGGAGATGACAGTAGATAACAAGATGCGTTTGATCATGCATTCTTCAAGACTAGGATTCAAACTTGGCTCGGACCGGTTTGTGTTTGTGTAGGTTATTGGTGATGCTAACTTCAGAGCTTTTTTTTCCCTTAAGCACAGTGAGTTGCAAATGCTGTAGAGTAAGGACCACAGATTCCCAACTTCTTTCAATTAAAGCATTTATCATGATGGTTTTGTAGCTTGGGCTTGAGAATGGTTTTTTCGAAGATATCTTGCTGCATAGTAAGGGCCTCAGACGCGTTTTGCAGAAAGCAACAAAAAAATTCTGCATCCTATTAGGCTTATCGAGGAGTTAATAATTACTTTTTATCCATGCCACTTAAGCCAGATGGAATTAATACATTTGTAGTAAAGTTGAAGTAAAAGAGTTTAGGTAGAGTTAAGGGTTAGTTTTTAATGATTAATTGCTTTTCCTTCGTTTACATTATTTTTTAATAATAATTTTCTTATTTCAAGACTGGCAAGTGGCAAGCACGCATATGAGTTGGTTTGCACTTTGGTCATAATATTTTTTATACCTTGGTGTGCAATGGGTACACTCAAGAGGTGTGCAGAAGGTCAATTAGGAAAAAATATAGTTTTTTTTTTTTTGGTATATATTTGTGTAATACATGAGGTCAATTTGTAGATCATTTTAAATATGTTATTGTTATTATTTTTATTTTTATTATTAATTTTATTTTATATTTTATATTTTATTTTATGTAGTACATATAGTTTTATTTTTCCTAATCTATCTAAATTTATGATTTTTCTTATAAATTACTTTTATTTGATTAATATAGAAATATATTAAATATTACTTATAATAATTTCACATTTATATTTAATTTTGTATTATAGAACATAATTATATTATATATAATTTAATCGATATTATATAAAATATATAATATACTAGCAGTTGTATGTAGTGACATGCAATAATGAGTCAATAGGCGGAGGGAAGTACAAATGGCTGGAATGCAATCTGAGAGAGAGCAGAGGGTGTGTAAATATCTACATGTAGCAAATGGCAGTATATATTGTAAGTTTTAGTTGGAACATTGATTTTGTGTTGTTATATCTTATTAACCTTATGTACAGATATGTATGTTTGCTAATGTCAAGCATAATACAATTATCTGAAATCTTATAATATTATTGATTTGCAATAGGAGATACAATTGTCAAATAAGTATATTTGCATAAGTGATGGACAACCATAACAATAAAGAGATAATTGCATCCATACAATTCTATTTATTTAATTTTGAGCTACACTTTTTCATTTTTGTTTGGGAATTTGACTTTACATGTGATTGGAATATATCTCAAAAGATTACATGTAAACTTTTTGGACACAAGATTTAAAAAAAGAGATTGATGTCTCAATGAAATCAATGTTCAAAGAAATCTTTAACATTACACTCAATATACAACCTATGAAACATATGAATCTTCTCTGAATCTCATGTCAAAAACATCGAGATTTGCACATAGGAAATATAAAATGAAACATAACAAAATGAGGCCTGCTCTCCACCCTACCATATTGGGTCATGGAGCCTGATGGGCTTTCACCAAGCCCCTGAGCAAGAATATACATCATCCACCACTCTGATCAATGGTGAAATGAATATTCCTTATTACACTTAATATATAGTCTATGAGGATCTAATTGTTTATTTGACCATTGTGACTAATTTTGTAGTCACTATGATTATTCTGAAAGGTCATTTATAACACATTACTTCATCAAAATCCCCATTATGGCTGTAGTATGCTCTGGAAGATAACAACAAAATGTGATGTTTAGTGCAGTGATCATCTATAATTCATATATAATATGTAAATCAAGAGATATAAAGAGTTCTATAATTTATAATACATAATATGCAATGCACCTATAATGGAAGGGATGAAATAAATAAAATATAGGCATACCTTGTGCATGTGGAAAAATGCAATATGAAGACAAGAAAAGAAGGCCTGATCTCCACCCTACCATATTGGGTCATGGAGCATCATGGACTATCACCAACCCCCCGAGCAAAAAAATAAATTGTCCACCACTATGATCAATGGTGAAAGCAATGTTTCATTCCCTACTGAATTTATACAAGATCATCAAAATCCTCATTGCGACTAGAGTATGCTTTTCAAGTAACAACAAAATGTGAAGTTTAGTGCAGTGATCATCTGTAATTGATAGACAATAATAAGGAGATATAAAGAGTTCTATAATTTATAAAACATACTATGCAATGCACCTATAATGGAAGGGATGAAATAAATAAAATATAGGCATACCTCATGCACATGGTAGAATGCAATATGAAGACAATAAGAGAAGGCCTGATATCCACCCTACCATATTGGATCATGGAGCATCATGCACTCTCACCAAACCCCTAAGTGAAAAAATAAATATTCCACCACTATGATCAATGGTAAAAGCAATGTTTCATCCCCTACTAAATTTATACAAGATCATCAAAATCCCCATTACGGCTAGAGTATGCATTGCAAGTAACAACAAAATGTGAAGTTTAGTGCAGTGATCATCTGTAATTGATAGACAATAATAAGGAGATATAAAGAGTTCTATAAATTATAATACATAATATGCAATGCACCTATAATGGAAGGGATGAAATAAATAAAATATAGGCATACCTTGTGCACGTGACGAAATGCAGTATGAAGACAATAAAAGAAATTTTTATCTCCACCCTACCATATTGGGTCATGGAGCGTCATGCGCTCTCACCAAACCCCCAAGCAAAAAAATAAATTGTCCACCACTATGATCAATGGTGAAAGCAATGTTTTGTCCCCTACTAACTTTATAGAAGATCATCAAAATCCCCATTATCGTTGGAGTATGCTCTGCAAGAATAACAACAAAATGTGAAGTTTAGTGCAGTGATCATTTGTAATTGATAGACAATATGTAAATTAGGAGATATGAAGAGTTCTATAATTTATAATACATAATATGCAATGCACCTATAATGGAAGGGATGAAATAAACAAAATATAAGCATACCTCGTGCACATGGAAGAAAGCAATATGAAGACAAGAAAAGAAGGCCTAATCTCCACCCTACCATATTGGGTCATGGAGCATCATGCACTCTCTCCAAACCCCCGAGCAAAGAAATAAATTATCCAACACTATGATCAATGGTGAAAGCAATGTTTCAGCCCCTGTTGAATTTATACAAGATCTAATGATGTCAAAACATCCACGAAAGAGGATTGTTTGCGTTCAGTATGCTCTGCAAACATGAAAGGATAATGTGAATTTTAGTGCAATAAACATGTGTCATGGGTAGACAATAAATAAATCAAAAAATATAAATACTTGTACAATTTATAACAAATAATATGCAATGCAGTTGTAATAGAACATAGTAATTAAATAAAATATAGGCATACCTTGTGCACACAATGGATTGCAGTATAAACACAGAAAAGAAGGCCTACTCTCCACCCTACCATATTGGCTCATGGAGCCTCATGGGCTCTCACAAAAACCCTAAGAAAAAACATTAATTGTCCACCACTTTGATCAATGGTGAAAGCAATGCTTTGACACCTGATAAAATTTGTTGAGTTCAAATCAATGCTATACATTTTTAATAAATTGTCATGGAGTTATGAAATAAGAAATGCAATAATAGATATATAGCCTTACATTGTATATAGATGGGATGTAGGTGAAGGCCATACACCATAAAAATGTGCAATTGTAAAGCTATTTAGCATTTTGGAGATTTGCACACCTTGTATATAAATAGAATGTACTTGCAATCTAAAATGGTTTGACTGGGATATAGCTACACAGAAGGGAAATGTGAACTTTGGTGAGGCAAACATATTTTATTGGTAAGCAATATGTAAATTACAAAATTTAAATAGTTCTATAATTTCTAAGGAAAATATATGTAATACCGGGATTACATGTCACATATAAAAAATGATAAGGAAGCGAATTTAGAAATGGTAGGGATTCTATATGCATGGAAATGAAGAGGGAAAGAGAAGTAGTACACTTATCGTAAAGAATAGCAACATTTCATGATGATGGCAATGAACACTATTGTCAGAGACAATGCTCTTGTTTGATTCATAGTGCAATGTAATTGTTGGTATGTCTCATGCAGTATCTAGAAAAATAGAAAGGGAGATCTACACATAATGCTAAAGAACCCAGTTCAAGTGAGGAATCCAGTTGTGGACATAGAAAATATAAAATGGAACACAAGAAAATGAGGCTTGCTCTCCACCCTACCATATTGGGTGTCCACCACTCTAATGAATGGTGAAATCAATGTTCCTTATTACACTTAATATACAGTCTATCATTCAAACAACTCCTTTTTGAGGCTAAAGGAATAATAACATAGATACATATTTACACATAGGGAAAATAAAATAAAGTGAAACGCAACAAAAGAAAGCCTATTGTCTACCCTAACATATTTGGCCATGGACCATCATAGATTGTTATACATATATATCCATAAGTAGTCTTCAAACATATGAATCTTGTTTGCATTTAATGTCAAAAACACACAAATGTGCACATAGGAAATATAAAATAAAACATAAAAAAATGAGGCATGGTCTTGATCATAGCTATAAATCAATGCAATTTTTTCTTTCCAAGTAGATATACAGGCATTTGATTCCTTGGATGCATTTGTAGGGGACTATTCCTTGGATATATATATAGACACATAAACAATGTGCGGAAATGTATGTATGTGGAATTACATATGGACCATAGGTAGACGATGGGAAATAAAAGGCCACTTGACAATTAAAAGGGATAATCAACATTACAATAAACAAGCATGTGAGGATGACATATTTAGCTTTGATATTATTGACAGTGAGTAGACATAAATACAAACCACTTGTTTTGTGTTTTATTGGATGGGGGGATCATTGGTAAAGCAATAGAAAAGTCTTCATGATGACACCATTGATTGAAGTGATGGACAATGGGTTTCCCCTGTGTGCAGATATGTATGTATGTCATTGTAGGTGCAAAGAAATTTGATGCATACTGATGCATATGTCTATTTTGTTAAGACAATATTGCAATGATAAACTATATTTTAACTGAACTATATGGAACATTGATGCAACCATTGACCACAGTGATGAACAATGCAATGTGCATGTTTGGATGTATGTCATAGCAGATGCAAACAAGATTGATACATGCTGGAACTTTTTTTGAACGATAAGTTATAATTTGAGTGTTATATGGAATATTGATGCCATGATTGTTTGCATTGATGGAAAATTTATTTCCCCTATGTATAGATATGTATGTATGTCATTGCAAATGCAAACACCATTGATACTTACTGATCCTTATGTTTACTTAATGGGACATTCTTGGAATGATAAACTATATTTTCAAGTGTTATATACAAGATTCATGCCTAGAAGAAATGGGAAAAGAATTATCATAACCAACACTTTTGTAGAGCTTTTGTAACCATCACCCCATGCAAAGAACACAAAATAACATCCAACCACTTTCACATAAATTCCACAATGGCTAACCGCACTTGGGCCTTAACAAAATCTCGCCCTTGTCAGGGGTGGACACAATGTTTTTTGAGGCTTGAAAATGGTAGGTGTTGCTTACAAGTGGCTAGTTGTTTTGTATTTTTTTTCAAAATAGAAGTGTTTGGTGTGTCAATAGAGAGGGCCAATAGAATGACATCAACATTAATTTTTGTGTTCTTTTCGTGTAGTGGTCATGGTTGTAAGTAATAGTTACTTTTTAAAGCCTTGAAAAACTTAGCGAATTCCTATGCAAACCCCAAATGAAACAATATTGCAAAGGGTTGTTTTCATATATGCCCCTTGTCACTTTCTTCAAACACACATCTCCCAGCTAGCTTCCGTGAAAAATAGTTGGCGAAAAACTATCATACGAGACACTTTTATTTTTCTTTTCAAATGATCATCCCATGTAAAAAACACAAAATAACCTCCAACCACCTTCACAGAAGCTGGACAATCCTTGATTAAACTTGCACCCTAACAAATGCTTACCCTCCTCACTCATGGATCTAATAGTAGGTATAGCAATGGAATGAGACACAACAATGTCGTATCAAAAATTTCACATTCATTATGTTTCTCAAGGTTTTAAACATATGCGGGCAGATGCAATTTGACACATGTTGTGGATTATGCTCCCCATTTTTTTTTGCAAAAAGAACTTGAAAATCATAAGCCCGAGCCAATTACTTCATAGAAGAATAGGCATCACATGTTGTAGTTGATAAAAGCAAGTTCAGTAAACACATGATTTGCTTCTCGAATAGTGACACTACAACTATCAATTGAAACATGTGTACCTGTTATTTTGTTAGATGTCACAACAATTAGCAATGAATATAGACAAGGCTATGTGATAGGAAGTAGCAATTAATTTATGTGAAGAAGTTGAAGTATAGAGATACAAAAAAAAAGCAACTACCCTATGAAAAGAATAAACATAGGAAGGAGTATATATGAATTTTCTTTGCATCTGAGCTCACATACATACATATCTACACACAAGCATGAATGTTGGCTACGATGTGGAAAAGATGGACAAAAAATTATCTTTGCGGGTTTTCCCATCTAGGTGACTATTGATACCAATATTGTTTCATTTATGCCTTTTGTTTTGTGGTGATGATTGCAAT
Source organism: Sequoia sempervirens (assembly GCA_007258455.2). NCBI lineage: Eukaryota > Viridiplantae > Streptophyta > Pinopsida > Cupressales > Cupressaceae > Sequoia > Sequoia sempervirens. Next base: position 156,403,691 of record VDFB02252616.1, on the reverse strand, counting down.
TCTCTAGATTCTAGGCTATATTGTTTCATTTGTGGCCACTATTTTTTTTGAATGGTTGCAAAATAGTTAATATCATGTGTTTTATGTGGGTTTTTGTATTTGGCTTACTGTTGAAACCAATATTGTTTTCATTTTGTGGTGGGGGTTTTGAATCAGTTTGTTACTACGAGCTAAAGTTTATAAGTAAACAACACACATATATAGCCATACATGGACCTTTCCATATAGAAATCACATTGTGAGAAAAGAAAATAAACATCACCTAGAATAGGTTGAGAGATTAACATCAATTGGCACAGGCTGGCATGAAAATATCACTCATTCATATTTGATTTCACATATCCACATAGTTGCACATAGGCATGAATGTTTTTTATGGCTAATATACATATCTATACATAGGGAAACTGAAATGGAACACAAAAAAACAAGGCCTACTCTCCACCCTACCATATTGGGTCATGGAGCTTGATAGGATCTCACCAAACCCCTAACCAAGAACATACACTACCCACCACTCTAATGAATGGTGATATCAATGTTTCTTATTAGACCTAATATAAACCCTATTTTACTGTGTTGCAGTCCATCACCACAAAAACGAGGCCATAAATAAAACAACATTGGTTGCAATAGTGGCCCAAATGGAAAAACCCACAAAACACAAAAAATCATAGTAACATATAGCAACTGAACAAGACCCAACAAGACCCAACAATTCCTTATCAAAAATTTTGCAGACCTTCGCTATGTTTCCTGAGGTTTTAAATGGAAGGTGTTATTACAACCAATAAACAAAGGGAGGAGTATATGTTTCTTACATATAATTTGACTTACTTACATAACTACACACATGAAAATGAAAGTGATACAAAACAGAAGAAGAACATACTTTTTTGTGGCAATATATTTTGAAGCAACAGATTCCTATCTATGCATCGAACAAATGAAATAGATAAAGATGCATGTGGCAAAAAAAATGTACACCAATATATATGTATGCATAGGTAGATGCAAATATATATGCATTGTTGATTGTTGCCCAACAACTTTAAAACTAGTAAGGCTAATGAAAATTCTGTCCAAAGTTCACACATATAGCCTATCAGCTAAAAGTTTCCATATAGAGGCAATCATTGCAAAGCAATAAATATTATTTCATTTATTGTTTCCATATAGAGGCGATGGTTGGAAAGCAATAAAATAGACCAATAACAAAATTGTTTCATATATGCTTTCCATACACTGCCAATGGCCACAATAATATTTAGAGTTCTAAAGTTACCAAACCAATTGAACAGTTTATGTTACTTTCCATAAGGCATTGTTGATTGTTGTTCTGTAAGCAGTTATGTTATTCTCAATAAGGCATTTTTTAGTGTTGGGCTGTAGATTGAGCTACACAGCATACGAAACAAACATTATAGCCAAGAATCATATCATGGGTTGATGCAAGAAGTTGTGTACACAAAAAACTCAAAAAGTTGAAGTATTTTTTTCATTTTTCAGAAGTTGTCACACTTGGACTGAAAATTTGAGAAACTTACACAATGAATCTTAAAAGAAGTCAAGAATATGAAATTTAGCATTTTGAATCTAGTTTCCAAATGTGTAAATTTTTCAAATACCTCAATTATAGAAATTGAATTTTGATAGGGATCTATAAAAAACACTTATTTAAAGTACTTTTTTTGTTACCATACCAAGCACGTGTACGAACACCACTTTTTGACCCAAATAAAATTATTTTTCTAATTCCTTCTGGAAAAATAGAGCTAACAAAATGAAGATTTATGTGGATTTATTTTGTAGTTTTTTGTTGAATTATTCTTTTTTGTTGAATTTTTATTGGCCTTAATTGTTGTTTTTAAAAATCAACATGTACGGACAACATGATTGGACCTAAACTAAACATTTTTTGTATTTTTTTCTTTTTCATTGCATAGAGAATTATCTAAAGGTTGATGCAATATAAATTTTTTTACAAGAAACTTAACCAAAAAAAAGTTATTAAATAACAAAAAAAGCTTGATATTTCAAGTTTAAGGACTAGTTTACTTAGAAATTAATTAAAAAATATCAAACATAATCCATTCTTAATAAAAATTATATATTTGGAAAGTATACATCATGTTCTCTAATGGGTTTTAATTTTATATATTGATTAAAAAAAAATTCATCAACCATATTGCCAAAGTTTGACATTCTTCTTCAATCTACCTTAGTTTTTTAGTTGTAGGTCAAAGGCTAAGGCTTGGATTTCCAATCCTTTCCCAAGCCTAAAACCAAGGCTAGATGAGGGTTGGGAAAACAATTTGCAAATAGCATGTACATGTTTTTTAAATGAAACACATACGTGTTTCGTAACGCATACACGTTATCTATTTACCCGTTGGGTAAAGGTAACGCGTATGTGTTATGTAATGCGTACACATTCCTAGAACAGAATGCGTATACATTTCATAATGCGTAAACTTTCTGATATAGTTGTTTTTTCCTAATTTGGTAAATACTGATAAAACACTTTTTTTCTACAACATTCCTTT